>OOFE01018834.1:0-30879 GCA_900323365.1 Monocentris japonica | reverse complement strand
CTGGTAGTAGCTAGCTTTGACTGGCATGAGTCCCAGGGCTATGGACACAGTGCTGGCTGTTTGTGCATGATTATACAGACAGGGTTTTCCACTAGCCCTCCCTCCTCTCATTTCTTGCTTTAGTTACAGTTACATGGGTTTTTTAATTTTTACCTGAAGTAGGAAACAAGATTTTCCTCGACTAATGAAGATTTTCTGCTATATCTATATCTCAGCTTGGAACGACGACAAAACACACTGAGGACTGTGTAGTTACAACAGTCTGCCTACAGATGTGAGTGTTTCAAAGGAAACTGGGAATGCATGGTGCTGCTTATCCGGATTGCTGTATAAAACTCTGTGACGCATTAACAAGTATTTTATCTTCAAATGTGTGTACGATTATTATCACTTTTTCACTGTCTCAAAGGGGCCTGATTGATGTCTCTATCTGATTGAGTCGATGGGCCTAACCAACACAATAGTGCAAATTATGACTGAAATTGTCTCTTCCCATACTGCAGAAAAAAATGATTTAACATTTACTTCTGATTTACTTTTAAATATGTTTTAAAATAAAAGGTCCAAAGGTTTAGCCTGCTTGTACATGTAGATAACATTCATTGGAAATACATTTCGAACACTGGATATAAAGGGCTATTTTCTTCTTCCTATGCTCATCTGCAAGCATGTCCAAAATTTCGATTTCTAAACAGAATCTGAAGTATGCGACAAATGCACAATGCACATTTTTTTCCCATATGAATTAAATTTCAAATAAAAAAAAAATCCACTTGAATAGAAATTAAAAAAAACACTTTGGAGAAGACTTACAGATATTGGTCCACTGTCCATGAAAAACAATCCCAGTGTATTGCAAGTTGTGCCAAAGCATGACGCGAAGGAGGCTGGGTCTAACGCGCACACTGTACGTGAGATGCAAGTGAACCGATGGGTGACTTCATATAGCACCGGCATTCACCGAGTAAGACCGGGAGAGAGAGGTTATGTGGCAGCCTGTTGGCAGCAGAAAATGATCGACCCTGAACCAAATGGTTACTTGAAAACGCCTCATCATCAGCGATTAACGACGAGATGCCCATTGCTGTCCAGGTGACTTTATATGCGTGACGGCTGCGTTTAGAATAAAGTAACCGTGCATTTTGGCGTGTACACTGATAGCGCCCTTTCATCCAGAGAGTGAGACGCGGGACGGACCCAGTCGGAGGGAAAGAACGGGATCTGCGCTGCTCATGAATGAGTCTCCTCTTATTTCAAGGTGAGTAGTCTGTCCGACATTAATAAATGAGGAGTAGCCTCTATTACAGCCCGCCAGTGTACGGAACGGTAAAGTTAGGTTTACTTTGCGCGCCTAGGACGCTGTGGAAGACGTGTGCATTCTGTGAAATTGTGCACTCTTCTTCAAGACAGCACTGGCCGTGAAATGTTTGGGAATGAGATAAATAAGCTATAACTGATCGGTTTTGTATCTTATTAGTCTGTTGCTGTGTGTGTTTTCACCTGGACAGTAACCAACAGATGGGGTGCATGAGAAGAGTGTGAGTGTATAAGCTTCAGCTTCAGCTGCGGTTGCAAAGATGTACAGAGCATCAGACAGAAGGTAGATGCAGTACTGCATTAGGTCTGCTCAAAATCATTGCTTTATCAGTTGAAGAAATTTCACACTACTTAAGACAATGCCTGCTGCACATTTTAAGAGCCTGCTTTTCCAGAGCCTATTTTTCCAGAACTCCTCACATAGGGTGCTACTCACCAAAAATAACCTTGCTCATGTGGATTATACTGGGCAATGTATCTGATCACTGGTCATGAGAATACCCAAAGTGAAGCTTTTAGGCTGTAGATTGTTAATCCTCCATTGCTGCCCTGCTCCTGTCTCCTACAGCCCAAGCCCATGCAGCCTTGGCAGCCCAGGCAGAGCTGGGAAGCCAATGGGTTGGTGATAAGGCTGGGCATAAACTGAGATGGAGCCTGAGCCTAAAAGAACTAAAGCACACACAGCTGTAGCAGTGCCAACCTCAACAATGCTGTTGACCAAGTGCATCTTTGTTCAAGCCCGTCTGTGCGTTTGGGTGGGGGGGTTGGTTGTTGAATTCACGTCTCTGACTCTCACCCCTCATGCAAACCAGATGAACCCTCTTCTCTCTGTATGCTTTTTCTGGTCTGGCTTATCTTGCTGGCCAGTTGGACTCGCTTTTATTCTCCTGGCCCTCCAGAGTGGGTAAAGCCTCTCACAGAGAGAGAGAGAGATTGGCCTTTCTCTTGGTGTGCTCATGCCAGTCAGCTGGTCTGGTGCTTTATCAGTTGCCTGCTAATTTTAGAATGTGAATGAGTCTCTTATTCTTGCTGCATTTGATGTCATCAGAAGTTGAGGTTTGGTTGTGACGATTGCTGTACATGTTTAGTAGTGGTCAGTGATGTAGTGAACCCATGTTTTAAGCTCATAAATTCAGTAGTTCATAGTATTGATTCTGCTACAGAGTGTCAGACTGAAGCACATTAGGTTACATATGTCCAAGAAAATGAAACATAAATTAGTACTATCCTAAAAAATGATCATTAGTGGCTTTTTGCTTCATGGTGTATTTACCACTACATCGCTTTCTGCGGTGATGGTGATGAATGAAAGGGTGATTGCTGGTAAAACTGCATTATTTTACAATCTTTTGACCCTGGAGACTGTGTGTGACCAGTGCAGGTGAAGTCATTTAGAACATCTGTCTCTGTCATTTTCACTCCCAAGCCATAAGCGTTATCTCAGACTTCTATAGAGATTAATGAGATCTACATTTGAAATACAGAAAAAAAATGTTTTGAATGGCCATTGACATTGATTTTGGCATTACATTACATTACATTACATTACAGGCATTTAGCAGACACTTTTATCCAAAGCGACTTAAATCAGAATCAGAATCAGAATCAGAATCAGAATCAGAATCAGAATCAGAATGGGGGTTTATTGCCAAGTAAGTTTACACATACAAGGAATTTGCCTTGATCTGATGGTGCAACATTTAACAGAAGAAAAACAAGTCAAAAATATAAATCTAAAAAAAAAACAAATTCACATAATAAATTATAAAAAGAAGACAAAACATATAACAGACAAGAGATGTGTGCAATAAGGTGCAAGTGGGAAATATGTGCAAGTTGCCTATTTGTAGTGTGTGTGCATTGTAGTGTAAGTGCATTCAACATAGGTAGGCAAAATAACTACTAGTCACCAGAAATTGTAAGGGCATTTCCTTCCTAAACAATATCACTGAGTGCAATGTGGGTCAGGAGCAATGCAATGCATAGTAGTTGCAGTAGTACATCAGGCAAATTAGTGTATGTAAGACAATTACACGGTGTGTGAGTGCACAGCAGCTCGCTGCTACTACCCATTGCTGGAGACCCCCCCTCCACCACTGTTGCCCACCGAGACACTGATTAAACACGACTGCTCAGATGCTACAGCCTGAGGAAGAAGAAGAGGAAGGAGGGCCGCTAGTGTGTGGATTGTGTGTGTGTATGCATGTACGTTTGGATTGTATGCATGTGCATTTACTAGTGTGTGTGTGTGTGTTTGCGTAGAAGTGTATACATGAGAGCGAAGAGGAGAGAGTGAGAAAGAGTGAGAAAGAGACAAAATTGACAAACAGCCTGTAGTTGTTGTCCTCCCTCTCCTCTCTCCCCTGTCCCCTGTCGATCTTCAGTCACCTGCTTATTTCACTGTGTGAACCAGGCCTGGAGGGAGCTAGAGATACAGGTAGATGAGGTGGAGAGAAGTAGAAAGAGACGGAGAGGGCGAACGAGAGAGAGAAAGATGTAGAGAGGAGAGTAAGAGGTGGAAAGAGAGAGGGAGAGGGAGGGACAGGGGTAGAGGGAAAGAAATAGAGATGGGATAAGATAGAGAGATAAAGACAGAGAGAGAGTGAAAGAGGGGAGGAACAGCGAGGGAGGGAGTTATTGAGAAGTGTGGAGAGTGAGAGGAGAGGTACAGGTGGACGCATGCAGCTCACCTGCCAGATGGCTGCTTTGGCAGCACTCAGCATGCAGTGATGGCTGCCTTGCATTATGGCATATCGCCTCCAGATTGTCAGCACCTTTGTTGATAGAAACTGTGCAATAGTTGCTGCTGTGTGTTTTCCATGATTTCCTCTGGCACTGTTGTGTGACGCAGTATAAGAAGGGATCACATAGTCATGGAAATCTTGGAAAAGTTACGGAATTTGAAACTCCTGTTTTCCAGGCCTGGGAGGCACATGATGTTTGATTTGACATGAGTTTTAAAATGTTTTGGAAATGAGCTTGTAATCTCTTTTTTTCAACTGCCCAAGTGTTGATGTCAGGCTTGGCTTGGTACCCTTTAGGAATAATAACATGATATATGTCCAGTGATGGTCTAGCTACCAAAACGATGACGTAGGGCATTCCAAAAAAGTTACATTTGAATGTAACACAGGCAAATATTGGTTATGGAAGTTTTTGCTGTTTGTCATGGAATATCCATGGAAAACTCATGGAGATTGATAAGTAAAGTATGTTGGCACCTTGGTGAATCCATGCCATTTAAATGGATGACAGAGACTTTTAGGGAAGGTGAAAGCCACAGTCTGGCAAGCAAACACCTACTGAATGAATTGCCAAGGTTGCTTTCTTCTTATAGAAAGTAAGGCATCCATTCTGTCATGAGACTGTCCCTCAGTGGGAAAGTCTGCAAGATGGTTCCCACCAGGTTACCCACTACATGTCCCTGAAGCCCACAGCACCTGGACCACATCTGAGGCTGCTGCAGTGATCAGCCTTTGGCAGCCACAAGCCAGGTGGGATTGGACTTGTTTAATAGGGTTGGAGAATTCGTTTTTAAGTTGAGAATTAAGTCCTTTCAAGAAGGGGAGATTATAGTGATGAAATACCCTCCATTGTGTGTTTGCTGGTAATTCTTAATTGTTTACTTTTCTTGTACGTGCTATTTTAGAAGGAGCCGTTCTAAAAGAGTGAAATTGATGAAGAAAAGTCTGTCTTCCGTTTGCCTCCAAGTGCCTTTCTGTCTGAGTGGAATTCACCTGTTTTTGCAGTCCTGGTAGACCTCTGGCTCACTGGGGTACCATACCAAAAAAAGTTTTTTAACCAGGCTATTTCTATTTTCGACTATTGAGGAAATGTCTGTGCATTTGTCCCAAAATCATTGTCAGTGACTTTGGAACAGGGATAGAGTTTCAAAGTAGGTTAGAATCCGGGCCAAGCCAGACTGGGCAGACCTCGGAGAGAGACTGAGATAATCTGGACAGATGCTTGTATTTGTACAGCTTTTGGGTGAATTGCCACCAAAGGCCTTATTTGCAGTGGGGATTAAATGTTAAATGGGTTCTGGAGCAGCAGATACTTAGAGGGAAAGTTGTAGAATAGGAGAACATGCACTCTCTCTCCTCCTCTTCCCTGTTTCTTTCTCCCTCCCTCACTGTCTATCACTCTCTCTTCGTGCTCACGGTGATTTGTCAGCAGTGAAGGTAGCAGCTGTTCAGTTTGCATTGTAATTTCTTTGATCGTAATTATTTGTGCCAGCTACCTCCAACCTTGGCATACACCGCCCCACTAAGCCATATGGGCAAAGAGGGGGGGAAGCTGAGGAAACATACAGGCTTCTTTGGAATCAGTTGTTTGATTTGTGTGTGCAATGATGTGGGAATTACAGACATATGTGCTTCACAGTTTCATATGGATGCTCTGTGTCACCGTATTTGATTTTTCTCCTGCTGATATACTCAGGGGAGTCTACTCTCTGCTCTACTCTCTTTTTTCTGTTAAGTTCTGAATGATTCATGCAGACAAAGCAATATAGCCCAGCACAGCTGTAACTGAATCAGGCTGAGCGGAAATATAGCTTTGTTCTATAGAAAGTGCAGTGCTAACTCCTGGATGTCAGAGGCTATTTAAAAAAAAACCAGCAACAACACTGAAGATGGGAGCAGACAGTAACATTACAGCCAAACACAGAGGCTGAATATCAGGCTGGTAGCCAAGTGAGTAAGAGAGAGTGCTCTTACAGCACAGAAAACACAGCTGAAGAATTGCCCTGGCCCATATCAGAGAGTAGAGCTCACATTTCACCAGCCTCATTCCCTATTCCTCTCAGCTGTACTGTCCATCAGACACTCCAAGCCTGGCTCTGAGTCCTCTCTTTACCCCTTGTTCTTCTTCTCTTCACTTCAGCGACATTATGGGTGGGGGGAGTGGGTAGCTGATGCATTGTGGCTCACACACATGCTTGGTGGCTCCAAAGGAACACAGTACTCTCTCTCTTCTTCTGTGGTCGCTGAATTATGGAAGACCTGCTATTGCACTCAGGCTGCATGGGTTTTCATCAGAGCGCTGGAGGTCACTTTGACTTTCCCCTCCATGCTCATCATGTATGCAACACTAGGGCTAGAGGAGCCTGCTTGAGGTCACCATTAACCAGGAAGGACCGACAATGAGATTTATGGAAGAGGAGACAGGGATGAGAGAAGGGAAGGGAGGAGAAAGGCATGCATGGTTAAATCTGACTGTGGTAGCAGTGCCCTTCATCTGGTCCCTGTTCTTAACAGCAATTTCAGATATAGTACTGTATCTGCATGTATAATGCATATGCCCTGAGATAATGGTAAGCATTGCAGAGGAGGCCGCTGATTGTGTTGTGGCAGTGTGTTTGAATTGGTCCCCCGTCTCACGTTTGTCCCTCACAGCAGGAACAGTTTGGAGCAGAGCGTACTGGGATGACATAGTGCTGTTTTACTGTTCCCCGCAGACATCCTCTGCTGCTCTACCATCAAGATTAGTGGTTGACTTGAGAGTCCTAAAGCCTCCCATAGCTGAATTGACCAATAAACTAAACAACTAATATGGAAAAGAAGGTAATTAGACTTTCCTTTTTATAATATTAAACCACATGGTAATGCTATGTGCCAGAGGAGCTGCCAACCTACCTAAATGCATTTCATCCATATTGGTTTTCAATGGAGAGTTTTAGCATCACACACTTTTATTCTCATTAATCTAAATAGTCTTTCTCTCTCATTAAGAACAATTTCTGGGGGAAACACTGCTGTTTGAATTTAAAATGTAGAACATAATGATGAAATTTAACCACAGGCCAACTGCCGCAAAAAAAACGGATTTCACCGTGTGGTATCAAAGTGGAGATATCCTGTGGGTTTCTGCAATACAAGCATCCATGTTACACATCATGACTTTTGAGGCCTGAATGTGTGTTTCTGTGAGGGGGCCTTAGAACCAGAACCCATAGCCCTGGGCCGCCCCTCCGTAGCGCAGCCACGGATAAAGCACGGTGGACCGATCACAAAACATTGCTTTTCTACTAAACCCCACCGGTCTTTTCTGATTCAGGATGACATTCATTTAAAAGTCATTGTTAATAAAGACGGCATTTTCATGTCCTAATTCCCCTACCCATCACTGTAGGTACCAGTGACAGCCCCTGGCTGTGGCTTGCTAGCTCCCTCCTCCCTCCTGTCTCTGCCACGTTTGACCTACTTCTGTCTCCACAACATTGTAAACAGATCTACTAATTGCCTTCATTTATTCATTTGGAAGTCAAGTTCTGTTGCGGCTGGCGCCCTCCCAGCTCATTCATGTGTAATGTGTACAATGCTCACCCTCCCTCCGATGACTCGCCCATGCGGATTTGCAGCAAACCCCAGACAAAGGTATCCCATCAGGTCATGCGATTTTGTCAGGTCAGACACTGTAAGTGCAAACGTCGGGGTCGCATTGTGCAGACTTCATAATGGCGCTACAGTACTTAAAAGGGCAGCAGAGCTAGGTGTTGCAGCCAAAGCTCTTGCTGTGATCTGAAATCATTTTTGAGAATAACTTTATAAAATTACATTCAACTTCCAGTCTCAGAACTCTACTCTTGCTACCCTTAAAGCCCTTATTTTGAGGAGCGTTTCTGCCCAGCTGTCCTGTGATCATGAAGCTCTCCTATGACTATTATAGTTCAGATACTGTTCCGCCCCCATGTTCCCATACTGTTATTGTGTTTGTCCGGCCTCATAAATCTAAGCCACAGATTCAAATGTTTTTATCACTTCTGATGAGACTGACACGACTCCCATTGTTGACTAAGTGTGAGAACAGAGATTCTCTTGTAACCTTTAGAAAGATTGTGTCACCGTCTGTTGACTATCTTCCCAGTCCGAGACACATCTACAAGCCAAGACCTAAAGAAGATAAACATCATGCAGTATTCATTAAACCCATCTTTATTTTAGGAAAAAAAAATATTGTACCATATGAATTGCATCAGTTAGTTTGAATTTTAACTTTTTGCTCTTAATGCCTGGAAGGTGTTCAAATTTACTGCAAGCAAAATGAATGGTGGCCTGTCAGTTATTCACTGGGTTGTAAAGCAGACAAAGCACAGGTTCATACTATCAAACTTGAGTAGGCAGTGAAAATGATGCACAAGGACAGCATAACAAAGAAATATCTCCTATGAACATTTTACTTCACCTCTGATGGCAGATGGGTCAAACAAACCTAGCCAGCCCTGCTGTCCCATGAATCATGCCTAATAGGGCACCACCGGAGCTATGACAGCATTTCACCTCAATAAAAGCTGAACCCAAAGGATGGACTTGGTTTCGCTGATCTCCATCCAGGTCAAGGGGTCGTGTTTGTAGAACCCAAGAGGCTGGCTTCTCTCTCCTCTGTGCTGTGATTGGTGCCCGCTGAGAGATCGTGTCCCCAGAGGTCCCAGCAAACCATGTTCCTGTGTGTGAGTGTGAATGAGTTACGTCTGGGCAGGAGCGTGTCTGAGTGGCGAGGCAGAATATTCAGCAGGGAGGACTGCACAGGGGGAAGAGCTGTCTCTATAATCCAGGGTAAACACTGAGCAGCATGACTGCATGCCTCAGACGTGACCAAAGCTGGCAGATCAGAAATGGATGGAACGATGAGGCTGCTGCTTGCCTGCATGCCTGCCTGGCCCCCGTTTGCTACTACCACTAACTGTTTTTTGGTTGTTTTTTTTTTGTCCCCTACGTTGTAATTCTCAAGAGGGCTTGGCTTGAGACTCTCAGCCCTGAATTAACCTCCGGGTGGCACTATTGGTGTCTGTAGGTAAAGTTATGCTAGGCTCAAGCCTGGCCTGGTAAATTGTCTGGCATGTGGTCTCAGCCTTATAGTTTTCAAGTGAACGGTCTTAGTTATTATTTCATGTTGACACAAGGACGATGCTTGAGGTTGTGATAAGAGTATAAAGCAAATTACACCAAAGTTCATAAGCTGGACGTTTGAAAACCATTAGATATGGCAGCTCAGCTTGTTCCCAGTTGATATGGTAAACTACTGTAGGAAGTTGAAGAAAGTTAGAAATATGATTGCACTCCACAGGGAATAAAGATTATTAGAGACCAATGGTTTGGGCCACCTTTAAATAACATAAAGACATAAACACTGCAAAGAGTCACGACAGAAGCACAAGTGCTCCCTGTGAAACATTTTAAAATGCCTCTCTGCTCGTTATGTTTGACATAAAAAGACATATGAATAGAACATCATGATGGCATTAACACAGCAACAGGTCCAGGGACACATTAGTTTGCAGAGCAGATGATGTGAGGGCTTTTGAGAAGGAATTTGTTAGATGGCCAAATCTCTGGCCTCCTACAACTAATAACAACAAACACAGTTTGTGTGGCCAGTGGAGAAAATGGCCACGAAAAGAAAAAGAAACATGACATTTAGCATTTAATGTAGAGATGCAGAATGTGATTGATTGGCATATGCATTTGAAAGTAGTATGTAAGAGATGAAGAAAATCAAACATCAGATTTCACTTCACTTCATTTAATGCTGCGATAAAGTGTATGATAGATCAGTCTTTGGTGGTCAATTACAGGGAGGCTTGTCCACACTGAGCCTGCCAAATTGACCAGAGTAGGTTTCGACACTCCAGTGACTTCACCCCTGCTGGGAGCATGGCAGGGACAGATGGACAGGAGATGCTGGAGTGGAGCTGGAGTTAACCCAGCCAGCTCAGTGTCTGTCCATCCGCCCCATCCCTGGCTCTCATTCAGCTCTGCTGGACATCCTGTTAGCCAGCCAATGGAGAGCACCCACCGCATCATGACTCCCGCATTAGGATCTGACATGGCTGTCTTCATTTAACCTTTACTTATACCAGGAAGTCTCACTGAGAAAACACCCTGTTTACATTAGTTCTGGCCAAAAAGGCAGTTGCCTCTGAGCTATAAAGCTTCCTAGCTTGGCAGATACCTTGGAAGTTTAGAGGCCTTTCACTGAGGGACTGAATGGTTTTTAAAAGGGTTTTTTTGAAGAGTAGTGTGGGGGCTGCTGGTATGGCAACAGAGGGGACAGAGGGGGGAGATGGGATGGAGGCTTCACGGCCTTAGGGAGAGCCAGCATGGATAAGCCTTCAGAGCTAGTCTGTCGAAGACAAAAGAAATGGGTGCAGACAGATGCAGGTTTCCTAATTTACTGTCCTTTCCCTTGTGCATGGCAGTTTTATTACTCCAGTAATGGACTGGGATGAAGTAACCGCATGTATGAACCTCACAGCCACCTCATCTCCGATCAGTGTTGCCTGCACTGAATTATGCACTTCCATTTTTATTCTTTGAGACAAAACCAGGTCTGGTGTCAAATTGCCATATCTTGCCTTGTCTACATGAGAAACACACTGCAGTATATACTATTTGTGTGTAATACAACACATCCTTTCTCTAATTCATCCATCCTCCAGTCCATCCACTTTTCAAGGGACATTGTTTGTCCCCTGCTAGAAGTGTCTCCATAAAATATGCCACTGAAATGAAACAGGGAAATGTGAGGGTTGATGCTGCCTGGCTCTGAGTCTCTAATGACTCCCTGCCATCCTTGGAAAAAGCCTGATTAATTTAGGAATGTCGGCCTCAGTGGAGAGTGATTAATTCCTCCTGGATTCAACCATTTAGAAGAACAAGAGGGAGGGGAGAAGGGAAAACAGAGAGCCCAAAATATGGAGGCATAATTAATACATTTGGATCATATTTAATTAGCCACCGAAACAGAGGGTAGGCAGAGGCGCTGTTTGTCACTGCTTTGTTCAAGTAATGGGACACAGTTAGTCCTCCCTTACACAGAGGCAAATACAATTAGCCCCCCTGTAGATAGGGGGACGATTGGACCATCTTTCGGGGATAGTCAAGACGGGGAGACAGTTTGAACAAATGCTTACTTGTTTCTTTGATGTCTCATGTATCTGACTAAGCACAGATGGTGAAAAACAAGCACATTTACTTCTAGGTTTTAGTAGAAGCATCTAATGATACCCTGAAAGCATTTGTTTTCACAAAGAATCAAGGATCTTCTCAATCTAAAACTAAAAGTATTTCTCCTCTCTTTCAGAATGATGTGAAGATCACTGAAGAGGGAATAAATCACACTTCGGCTCATCTTTTTCAGTACAATCCTGCTCTTTGCTGACACACAATCCCGGGTGTTTTGTCCGACCTCGGTATTTTTTGGAGCCCTATGGGGATGGGAACGTGCTTAGATGAAGGATGGACTTACTGTGGCCTCACTAAAGGTCACGGTCCTGTTAAAGTCATGTCCTGGCCCCTGGCATTGTGGCTATTGACTCTAATCTCTGTGAATCACAAGACAACTGTCGGAGAGTCCCTGAGCACCTTCCAGTCAGAGAGGAGGGAGTGGTCCCTAAACCACCTGACTGTGCATCAGTCCACTGGAGCTCTGTATGTCGGAGCGGTCAACCGAATCTACAAGCTATCAACCAACCTCACCCTCCTGGTGTCCCACGATACAGGGCCAGAGTACGACAACAAGGCCTGCTATCCTCCTCTGATCGTCCAGCCCTGCTCTGAACCTCTTGCCTCCACTGACAACGTCAACAAACTTCTGCTCATCGACTATTCCCACAACCGGCTGCTGGCCTGTGGCAGCCTCTACCAGGGCGTCTGCAAGCTGATGAGGCTGGATGACCTGTTCATCCTCGTGGAGCCCACGCATAAGAAAGAGCACTACCTGTCCAGTGACAACCAGACAGGGACGATGTATGGGGTCGTTGTGCCCTCACAGGGTCAGGATGCCACTCTGTACATAGGAACAGCTGTCGGCGGCAAGCAGGACTACTTCCCGACCATCTCCAGCCGCAAGCTGCCTCGCGACCCAGAATCCTCTGCGATGCTGGACTACGAACTCCACACTGACTTTGTTTCCTCTCTCATCAAAATCCCTTCAGATACGCTGGCTCTTGTGCCGCGCTTTGACATCTACTACATCTACGGCTTTGCTAGTGGCAGTTTTGTCTACTTCATGACCGTTCAGCCAGAGACGCCAGAGAACGGGATGCCTGCTGGCAGCTCCCCTGGCGACCTGTTTTACACCTCTCGCATCATCCGCCTCTGTAAAGGGGACAAGAAGTTCCACTCCTATGTGTCACTTCCTGTGGGGTGCATACACAGAGGCGAGGAGTACCGTCTACTCCAGGCGGCTTATCTGTCCAAGGCCGGTAGGGTTCTGGCGAAGTCCCTCAACATCAGTGCCCAGGAGGATGTGCTCTTTGCTGTGTTTTCCAAGGGACAGAAGCAGTACCACGACCCTCCAGATCATTCTGCCCTCTGCGTCTTCACCATCCATGACATCAACACCCGTATCAAGGAGCGCCTGCAGTCTTGCTACCAGGGAGAGGGAAACCTGGAGCTGCACTGGCTGCTGGGAAAGGATGTGCAGTGCACCAAGGCGGTAGGTGTACTGCAGAGAGAGAGAGATAGTTAGATCTTCGTCACTGGTGGCCCCTCTGATGTGGCCTCACACACCCACAGGGCAGCAAGCAGCGTTAACCTAAATTTATTGTAGGTTGACTCTTTGATTTTCCTACAGTCACGGTTACAGCGCAAATAGCTGATAGGCGGGCAGCCAGAGCTGTGCTGAAGACACCATTCAGGTTTTTGGGATCCCATGAGAGCAGAAGAGCTGGAAGAGATTAACTCTACAATGCTAATCAGAGGAGTTTTGTATGCAGCTTTGATTTCATTCAGGGGTTTGGGCCCTGACGCCCTCCCTCCCCTCCTCCCGTCTCTCTCTCACTCTCTCCCCCCTTCCCTTTCCCTCTATTCTTGTTACTGTCAGCAGTATTTGAACCCCCTGAGACCTGTTCTTCATCTTTAGAAGAGGGCTTTCTCATAGAAGTCCAAGTGTATGCCTCTGTGACAGCTCTGATTCTGTATAATGAGAGGCTTTCATGAAAACAAGTTGAAAGCGAGTCATGAAAACAATGATATTCAACACTTCTATCACTGGTGGTTCCCAACGTCCACTGTGATTCCACCATGCCATCAAAAAGAAGCATATCATGTTATTTATGAAAACAATGAAGAGAGGAAAGAGATACATAATCATTTAATCTAAAATGTGACTGCTAATGAAATAACAAGCGTTCAATAATACCAATGGGTCCTGTTACAATATCATTAGAAACTCTATTTTTTTTCTATTACATTACACTGTGAAAGATCAACAAAATGTCAAATGATTTTGATTCCCGCTGCTGTTATCCAGAGAGACTTACAGTGAGTTGCTAAAATCAGTTTAAAGAGACGTATTCAGTAATGACCTACTAGCCAGACAGGTCTATTGATTTATTTATTTATTTATATTCTTTTACAAGACAGGAGCAAGGTCAGGTGTGAGAAGAGGAAAAGGCCGAGTGGAGGTGTTTGTGAAGTGTTTTCACTGAGTTCACCGAGTCACATACAGTAAAGCTTATTCGCTATGTTCAGTCATATCTCTTAGTGTAAAAGAAAGCATAGTAGGCCCTCTATGTTTGTGAGAAGTGCAGGATGTGCAAGAACAAATGAGTTGCCCTTAAACAAGAGATTTATATACTGAGTGACAGGCAATTAGGGGAGGCTTGAGGTGGGTGGTAGTAGATGTAACAGGACGGCTTAGCGTGCTGCTCTCTTTAATGCTTAATCAAAACCTGACGTCTTTTGTGCTGTGTGTTTGTGTGATGTCAGAACAAGCAATCTAAAAATCACAGAAACTGGCGCATAATACACAGCCCTTCTCATGTTTGCCACGAGCAATTAGTCTTCTCCGCAAATGCACGCGCTCCGAGGCTTGTTGGTAAATGGAACGGCCCAAAACTTTTTGAAGTAGCCTGAAAATTGTGCACGTAATTCATGTTAGGTTTTACAGAAGTCAGTTTTGAGTTCTCTACCTCTCTTCACGTGTCTACACTGATCTCATTTATTTCTGTCTCCCACTTTCCCTCTCCCTCTCTGTCCTTGCCCCGACCGCCCGTCCTTGTATCTGTTATCCTCTCTCCTTCCTTTCATTCTCTGTCCCTCCTTCCTACCTATTTATTCCCCAACACACACACTCAAAAACCTCTCTGCCTTCTCACTCTCAATTCATTCTCTGTCCTCACCCCCAACACTCCCCCATCCCCATCCCTTTCTCGCCATGCAGCCTGTTCCTATCGATGACCACTTCTGTGGCCTGGACATAAACCAGCCCCTTGGGGGTTCTCAGCTGGTGTCGGGCCTGACTGTGTACACTGAGACCAGGGACAGATTGACCTCTGTCACCTCGTATGTCTACAACGGACACAGCGTGGCCTTCTTGGGCACCAGGAGTGGACGGCTGAAGAAGGTGAGAGCAGCACACAGACACTAGCAAGCAAGTTGGGCATTCATTTTTCACACTAAACTCTAATAGACACACAGGGACGTTCTGGGTACCTGCAGGGTATTGCTAACTCGCTAGCAATGCTACCAGTCCCTCTAAGAGGAAAAATCCACCCTCAGACACGATTTCACTCTATGATGTTCAACGCATTCCACATTCCAAGTTATTTTGTGATTTTGTGAATTACTTTTTTGTTGTACCCGCTTTGCCTCAACCTGCCTTGTCAACTTCTACTTCAATTAATGATTTCTTACATTTCCCAGAATGATAGCATGGTAAGAGCAAGAGAGCTTTTCCAGTTCGTTCTGATCTATTGAGGCTGCTGTCAGTGGAGAAACTGGTGTCTCTTCCTCTCTCCCTGTATTATTGAATGTTGGTGTAAAATGGTGAGACTGCAAGAAGGTCTTGGTCTTTGACTCTGAGGGACTGACACCAAAACCGTCGTCTACGTTTGGACAAACAACAAAATGGGCCCAGAAACACGGGATGTATCGGTAATAGCTGTTTGTTAACACTTTTAAAGTGTCTTAAAATGGATGTAATGAATTAATCAAATCATTAAAATGAATCTTTAATTACTATGCAGTCAGGCAAATCATGGCAGGCAAACACAAATACAAGATAGATGTGTTGCTTAAATGCCAGTGTGACCCGCAGGCATTTTCCCTATTTGATATTTTTTTCACGTCTGTCTGTAGCCGGAGGGCCACTATAGGATTGCTATAGGATGACCTCTTTCTTAGAGGTTCCTGAAGTGGATTTACCCCCTTGTCCGTCATGTTTCATTTCAATGCATACCGCAATGATGTATTATAATCAAGTTCCTATAAAGCTCTTTCTTTGATCTAACTGGATTGACTCGGTAACACCGCAGGGTCTGTTTAGTGCACAGTCTTACAGTATGCAACTGACTGAGGAAATGTGTGAGAGGACTGTTGTGACACTAGCCTGGGGGCCCCAGTCTTATGAGGAGCAATCTGTCTGACACGCACACGCCACACACACACACACACATGCACACGCACACACGCGTGGGGCCTGACTGGGAGCACAGTCTAAGATAGCATCACTGGAGCTGTTCCACTGGATGAGCCATTCGGGAAAACACAAGATAGCCTGGTGCAATAGAGAGAGAGAGAGAGAGAGAGAGACAGAGAGAGAGAGGCAGGGAGACAGAGATAGAAATAGACAGAAAGAGAGACAGGAGACAGAGACAGAGAGACAGGCAAAGAGAGATATTTCAAGAGACTTTTTAGAGACAGAAAGAGAGAGAGAGAGAGAGGCAGCATAAATTGTATGTTTCTATGTGTTTGGGAAGTGAGCAGTGAGATGGGTGAGAAGAGTGTAAAATCCATTGTTACTGGTGTAAGTGCTGTGCGAGTAAAGGGCAGAGTTTGTCATTACATTGACAGAGTGCGCAGGCATGATTCAGACTCTTATGGGGGCCCCCAAGGAGCAGAGGGTCGCGTCTCCAATCCTATTCCATCATCCCAAATGAACAGGCCGAGTGGAAATGGGGCATGACAATAAATGCCATCAGTAGATCACTCAGGCAGCAAGGCCATTGCAAAGGTCAAGCCTGCCACAGGAAGGTCGTCACTAGGGTGAAAGGTCAGAGGGATAACCAACAGTCTCACGGTCCAGGCTCTAAACTGGGTTCCACGTAACATATGGATGTGTCCGTCATCGTGCCACAATTAGGCTACTCCCACTCCTGATAGAACAGAGCATTTCCATCATCATCTGTCACAGTTTTGTTGCCGTAGGTGGTTGATTTTAACAGAGACATATGACCTACCACTATGACCACCACTCGGTTATCTTCTATCAGTAATATCAACTGTAGCAATATTTTTATATGATTAAACCGTTTTCAAGCGTTGGAGTGTCGGCAGGATTCAGCTTAACTAGACATTCCGTTCCTCTCGACAGGCTGGAAGGGTGGCCTTGTAGTTTGAGAGACTGAAAAATCAACAGCCAGTGTGTCCATCAACAGCCAGTGTGTCCATCAACAGCGTCACCAGCGTGCTTGAGCAAGCCACCGAACCCCCTGTTCACTCTTGATAAGAGTGCCTGTAAATGCCTGTAAATACAGTTTGATGGATGCAGACACTGTACAAAAAGGGGGGTGCCGTCTTGAATGAAATCGAAATGAACCAGCACGTTACCTTAGTGGCCGCAGTCACTGAGCAGCAGTATTTCCTAGAAATGGCTGAAAATGTTAAGCTCACTGCAAATAAAGGCTTACTCAAATACTTTGATGTGCAAATAGTGGATTCATTATAGCTTGTTGAGAGCTGACCAAGTGAGGAAATTCTCCAGTGCATGTCTAAATGACTTTGGCTTTTCAAAGTCCTGGTTTCTCAGGGGGTCAGGAAGGGGCGATTTGGTGATTGAAGTCATTAGAATTGATTGATTTTCATAACTGCATGGAAGCAACTGTGGCCTGAGGGTAAAAATGTTCACCGCTGCTCAGCATTAGATGTTTCAGTACACCTGGAATTCTAAATGGCATTAAGTAATGCACCTTTTGATAGCATAGAAAGGTGTGGATGCCTCTGCCGTCCCTGACTACAGTTTATTTTATGACTCCATCTCTCTTTCCTCCTCTCTCCTTTCTCTCTCTTCCTTCCCCCTCTCTGTCACACACATGGAAACACACAAGAATGTGACTGCATTGCGGTCAGTGAAATGAAGACCATACGAGTGCCATGAATTGTTCTACTGTCTCCCTCCCACTGTCTTTGTTGGTGGGCCATGGGAACTGAACAATGGGAATGGATGGAGGCAGTATGGAGGAGGACAGGAAACAGAGAACAGGAAACGGTGTCCTCAAGGAGAGAGGGTACAAGTGAACTCCCAGAGACTCAGAGGAGACTGTGGTCATGTTGTAGAAATTATGGTATGAAGGCTTGGATGCTCGCCACGCAGCTGAAGGTTTAGGTTGAGCTCCACTGCGAAATTTGGCTGCCAAACTGGGAGGCTTTTAACAATGACCCCAACACACACACACATACACACACACACACACACACACACACACACACACACACACACACAGACACCATTACCTCTCGTGTAATCATGTTTAGGTCCTGGCAGTTACCAACATACAGCGTGTCGTGTCTGTGATCAATACCTGTCCTTGTGACTGTAGTTAATGTGATGGCTGAATGATTAGTCCTGTGCTGTCATACAGACCTCCACCTCTTTGACCCCTCCCTAAATGCTTTTCCTTTTCATTAGCCACTGCAGCCCAGCTGTATCTGGAGCCTTGTCTCATCAGCATTCACAGAGCTGTGATGGATTCATGGGCTAATCAATGTCCACTCTGCTCGGCTGCCAGCCATGATCTGACCATATGCACCGCCACTCAGCCTTAAAGGTGGCCAGTTGTCTGGCCCTTATGTCACCACATTTCCAGTGTCACAATATGGAGTCAAGATTGGGAGCATCCATTTTGACTGTGCCATAGTTTGTCTGCTTACAGTCTGTGTACTTGTACTTTAGATCTACTCCAGCAGCATCTACTTTTGATTCTGTGCCTTTTTTCCAGCGTAATGGAAGATTTCTGTATAGTTTCCTGCCAACTTGTAATTTCCTTGTTTTTGGTGGTTTTATATGAAAAAAGAAGGATTTAATCAGATGCTGTTTGCAGGACAACCAGCAAAGAAGTCAAGTAAATATTAAACTTGCACAGTGTGATCCAGGAGAAGTTTATTGGACAACGAGTGTACCAACATCCTCGTGTCTGGGTCAAAGGAAGTTGGACAGACTTGTCTGCAGGGACAGGAGGAACCCTGTCAGACTGAGTGGCAGATTGGAAATGATTGGTTGAAGAGAGTGCTCCTGGCCTCCTGGGTCATCATCCATATGTTTAGGTTAGCTGCATGAATGAGGAGAGCCCAGACTGGCTGGCCACATATGGACACACGCTTCTAGGATTGGATGGCCCTTGCCATGTAAACATAGTAATCACTTGCTTTCCATGATATACCACTTCTTAGCAGAAAAGTAGGTTTTTCGGCATATTTACATGTATACTTCCTCCCTAGACTCTCCTCAACATGAATGAAATCAGTGCCCAAATGATCCCAGAATCAACGCCACATGTAAATGCTCAAGGGAGAGACATTTGGGCAAGTGTGCTGCTCATGCAACGTCTGGCAGCTGTACAACTGTGCTGCACCCACTCAAGCCAAGTGACATCTTAGAAGTCGGGCTTTTTGTTTTCTTTGGCTCTCACAGGATGAGAGTGCAGCAGACCATTGGAGATGCAAAACAAGAAGTAGGTTGTTTTCGTTAAGAGCACATAGGCTCATGTTGCATATCTCGAGCTGTTTGTGCAGAGATACTGAATTTGGTTGTTTATATCAGTTGCACGTTCTGGAAGGTGATTCCAACATCAGGAAGGATATTGCTGTTGTTAGCCTAAATAGTATTCATGGGTTAAAGAGGTTCCTCATCAAGAGAGTTAGGGGATAAATAATGAAAAAGAGAAGCGCACTAAGATCATATAAACATGTTATTAGTGTTAAATGTCAGGGACCACACAGCAGGGACTAGGTTTACTATGGTTTGTGGAAAATACCCAGAAATGCTGTCCTCCTAATTACTTACAACCTGTTGTTATTATTACACTATCATTGTGGCGTATCAGGTACATGTTCCTGATATGCCACGATCCAAATGAGTTTATTGATCCAAACAAGTGGTAAATAAGTGCTTATGAAACACTAGAAAACTTACCCCATACACAATTTACAACTCGAAACTCTAACTTAACGAGAACAGCCAACAAACAATGTGTGTGTGTTGTGTGCACATGCGTGTAGTTGTGTGTGTGTGTGTGTGTGTGTTTGTGTGTCGGGGGCTACAAGCAGGCTCATTATAAAACCAATTAAACCCGCCTTACTCTCATTATGGGGCTGTGGGGCTTAAAGAGAGATTGAGGACCTGTTGTACTCCCAGAGGGCTGCTGCCCGGTCAGTCCTGCTTTAAATTATAAAACCGTGTTTAAATCCACTGAAACCAAACACCGCGGATGGGTCACGAGGTCAGTATTTTCTCTGAGCTCATCCCTGGACCCTCTGCACCGCTGTGGCCCTTGGTCAACCCCATGTTAGCCACCTCAATACGACGGCTCAATATTGCTCTCCCCCCACTGGATGATTTTTGGGGGTTTTCATATACGTTTACAAGGTCTGGTTTCTATCTGTGCTATTTATGAAATAAAGAGTGTGGGAAATATAGAGGAAACTGGCTCATTTACTGTGTGGGTTTGTGGTAAGAGAGAGGAGGAGGAGGAGGAGAAGGAGGAGGAGGAAGAGAAGACAGGACAAGAGAACAGACAATGAGTGAGGGAGGCTTAGCACCGGATGAATCTGTCTATGAAATGAGTATTTAAGGGATAAGATTGTCTTCGGTGCCGAGGTCCAGGTAATGGCAGTCTGATCGATCTGAGACAGACTGTGTCCTCCCATGATCTGGAAGCGAAGATCCCAGGTCACTCTTCTGTGGCTTGTTACTGGGCTTTGGTGCTTCAGTGTGTGGGATATGAACCCCCCCCATCTCTCTTTCTCTTCTCTCTCCCTCCATCATTCCTGGCTGGCAGAGCTGCTTGTTGGAGAGCCACAGCTGCCTGGAAAGTGGAGGCGTGATTGATTGATGCAGTTTTAGTGCCCGGGGGATCCAATCATGTAATCAGTTTGTATTGATCGAGGCTATCTCTATTGAGAGACTGTTGAGGCTCTCCCACTGTATGTGTGAGCTAGCCTGGCACACATTCAAAACCTTCTGCAGTCAAATTTGATTTGGGTGGCGAGGTCGTTTAAGTCCATGTGAGAGAGTGAATGCAGGGAAGACTGTCATGATGGCACTGCAGACATTTTACGTAACTTCCACAATTCTCTGCTCCAATTCCTCATTATCTTGTATTTATATAAATTATTATGATTGAGAAATTAGTTCAACTTTACTGTAATTACATCACATGGTTAATGATTCAACCTGGCTGAATTTAAAATCGGGCTTCAACCTGGGTTTGTAAAGCTTTTCTCTCAGCTATCGTGCTTTATTCAAGGTTTATTCCTTATTTCACGTTATTTCAAGTGTCAAGCTCACTGTAAAAGGTTAGCATTATTGTTTGATCCAAGTCTGATCATTCCTGCACCAATGGTGGAAAACATGTACTCTCTGTGCAAATAATGGCGTATGTTTTTGAAAACAGAAATGAAGGTTGCTAACTGGGTCGCTTATAGTCCAAACACATAATCAAGTGCTCTTTCTTTTGGACAAGTCGTGCAGAGAATCAAACAAGTAGTAAGTAGATGAATAAGTTGAAATGCCTTTATTATGACATGGCTAGTTTTTATCTTTGCCTAACCATGTCATAATAAAAGCTTTTTCAGCGCATTCACCCCTTTAGTTTGCCCTTACATCTTTACAAGGTTGTCTTTTCTACAGGTCCAAGAGCAGCAAGCTACTTACTACAGACCTGCTTGTTTGTTTTGTTCTCTCCAACAGCATATTGTAGTTTATTTGTAGTCAGGCGCAGGGAAAGTGAATTGATAACTCTTCACCAGTGGGCATCCATTCTCAATGCATGCATTTAATGAGCCCCAAAAGATTGCCGCCTGAAAGTCACTCTAAAGTCAAATTGATCTTCTGAGCCTGAGTTCACTGAACACGTTTCAAAGCTTGCACGTCGCATGGGCTGAGCTAACCCTCAGGGGTGGGTTTGGGTCAAAGCAATACTGCCAGATTGTACTACTGAATGACTACAATCGTGTCTCCCGAGATCCGTCCTTCCACTCGGAATCACACCTTTACAATAAATGTGCAGCAATTTGTCTTGATGACACTGGTGCAGAGACATATGGACCGCTATCACTGTAGCAAAGCACATGCGGGAATTATGGTACAAAGGACCTCATACAGAGCACAAAAGGAAGAGCACAAGACATGATGGACAGCAGACTGGACATACAGTATCACACAAATATATGTTAAACATTAAATTGCATTCACTGTCTCTGTCTTTGTGTATCTGTGTTTTTCTGTGTCCCTGCAGATCAGGGTGGACGGTCCTCTGGAGGGAGGAGTGCTATATGAGACAGTGACAGTGATGAAGGACAGCAGCCCCATCCTCCGGGACATGGCCTTCTCTTTGGACAGGAACTCTCTCTATGTCATGTCTGACAATCAGGTGAGGAGATACCCACAGTACATTGCTGTTGTCAGGAGAAAAAGTGGCACAGCTCAACTGGAAGCCCCCTGAGGTGGCGAGCATCTGTCCTGCTGAAGTATCCACTGAATCCCTACCAGCTCCAGGGGTGTTGTTATGTAGCTGACCCTGACCTCTGACCACCCTGTGGAGGGGGGCAAGTGATAGGTGATCTTTTCAAAAATGAATGTACTTCAAGGAGACCTTTTTGGAGATGTGTGGCTCTAACTGAACAAGATGTTCAGGTTGGATATGGTCAAAATGTGATGAAATGTGATGATGCTTGTGCTTTTGTTTGCACAGATATCAGTATTACTGTTAGCATTGCTATTATGTAGAGTCCGGGAATTAGGAGTAAGTTTAGAATCAAGGATTAATTCAATTTCAATGATAAATTAATACTAGTTAATTGGAATCCTACCAGGGTGATTATGACTTATCCCCAAGACACCATGTGGCATTGGCAAACTGTATGTCTTGGGCGTGTTCAATATGCAGGGTTTGTAGCGAGGGATGGACCACTGTTCTAATTACTTATCCACGCGTGCATCTTTGTACATGCCACACACATCCCATAGAAAACCATTAGCGGCTTGGCTTAGCTTTGCTGCGCGGCTGTATCCCCCTCGTCTGCTCCCCAGTTGGACCAGCATCACAGGGGCTAGCAGTTGTTGTTGTTGGACGATATTCTCTGGACTCATTGGAGATAAGAGCGAACAGTAGTAATCACTTTCAACTTCCATCAAGTGATTATTCTGGCGCCGTTGCATGGCACTGTGAAATGGGATTAGGTTTCAGTGCAGCCAAAAAAAAAAAAAGCCCCTAGCGCTGCTCTCGCTTGTCTTCTGACTGTTGGAATGTATTAAACCCAAGTTGCGGGACAGAGAGGCAGAGGGCATTTGTGCAATTGCAGTCGTGTCAGTCATTTCTGAGGCGCTTCCAAACTCCTTTCTGAGTGCTTGCAAAACAGTCGATAGCCTACAAAAGCATCACGTTTAAGAGGAGAAGGGATGTCATTTGAAGAGAGAGAGAGAGAACAGAGACAATATTGTATGGGGTACTGTCTTCGAAAACAAATCATGGTAGCTCTTCCTACAGCGTGATAGACTGGAAGAGACAGGGCATCACTTATTGATGAGCTCTGGTTCTTCAAGGAGATACACATGCTTCCTTCAAGGAGCTAGCTAGCTACTCCCTTCACTCTGCCTCGAGTGACAATAATAGCCAAGCAAAGCCCAAGCCCGGCTGGGCCAGGCATTTTCTTCCAATATTAGAACAGCTTTGGCTTTGTGGCCCTCAGGAGCCCAGAGCAGAGTAAGCCTTCCCCTCTCTCTCTCTCTCTCTCTCTCTCTCTCTCTATGTCTCTCTGTCTCTCTTCACCCTCCATTCCCTTCAGACCTTCCCACAGCTTTAGTAAGGAATTCCACAAAGAGATTGGCTTCACTCTCAGATTTCCCACATTTCCGGTAGATCCCAGAGACGAGAGATTTTGGGATTCCTGGGAGCCAAACAATACAGAAATGATAAGGAATGAGGAGTGAGGCGCAGACAGATTTGGCTGAGATCAGCCGACCCTCGTGGAATAACAATGAGCCTCTCTGTCTCCTGCTGAGTGCAACATGCAGGGTTAGCATGATGATGAAGAGTGAGGAGAGAAGAAAGAGAGAGAGAGAGTCAGTGCACGTATGTGTGGGTGTCTGTGTCCACCAAAACATCATTTGGGAAAACATTAGTGATATGATTTTTTTTATTCACAGCAGTTCATCTTTTTTAACTGTGTGTCTTTAGTTTGATCATTTCTAAGAATAGCCGAATGCTCAGTATCCAAAAACACGCTCACCTCATTGAGCTGCTTCTGTTAGATGATGGCTAAGGCTTTAAACCTGCACGGTTAAAAGAAGGGGGAAACTGCTCCAGGGTTTTTCCAGGGCAATCTATCAAAGTGCTATCCTGAAAAATGTAATATCATTGCTTGAAATCCCTCCCATCCACTTTAATGTTTCTCTCTACCTCTCTCTGTCTCTCTCCCCTCCCTATATGTATGTGTGTGCTTGTGAACAAGTGAATGTACGTGTCTCCTTTTCCTTAATGTAACCCGAGAGTCCCTTAGAGCAGGGGCTTTACTGTACAGTAGTTATATCACATATGGATAATGCCTTTACTCATGATCTATATGCAGTCAAACTGAAGCTACCATCTATAATCTGATTTAGGGAACTGTACGGCAATGCAATCAGCCGTGCTCCTAATCAGAGGGCAACACACACACACACACGTATATAATTGAAGAGTTCATTTTCAAAATGTCATGTATCAGTTTTTGATGCCCTGTGCGCTGCAGTACTCTTCTCAGATGCAAGTCAGACCAGAAGCATCAGTCCATACTATGGTGAAATTATTCTACTGCACACTGCGGTAAAATACTTTAATCATTGTGTATTATATAACCATTTTACAAAGTTCATAAGTCAATATTTGTAAAATAAATAAGATCCAGTCTGTTGAACTGTTAGCATTTTGCCATCTGAGAACTTCATTCATTTTATAAGAGTAGGAACCAGAGAATATCTTCAAATTTATACCCATCCCTCTCACACTGTACCCTACAATTTGTTATGAAAGTAAAAGGCAAAGAATACTATTTCAGTTGTGATGCATTTAAGATATTTGTTTTCAAAATAGGAGCATATTTGATGATCATCTTTAATTATGGGACTATTGAGTAAGAAATTGGTTATATAACAATGGAATCCTCCAAAACACTATGATGGATATGACCTGAAACGCTCCGGACCACGCCTGATAATTGCTCCAACTATCACGTGACAGCTGCGAGTCAGGATATATAGGATGATGGTAGTAGAGTGACCTGAAAGCCTGTATGCTCATCTGACAGCAGGCTTCAAGTTTGAGTAAATCCAGATGGAAGTGTTAAAATGATACTGGTAAGATGATAAAGTCTAGCATTAGTGTAAAGGCATCCCAGATGATATGAAATGATAAAGATTAAATGCTTCCCAAAGCTTATAAAATGGACGTGACCATTTAGCTGTAATGTCGCATTGAACTATAATCAAAACCAGCCATATTGAGAACTCGCTTCTCGGGAAAGGAGGATTTTCGTTGTGTCCCAGTGTTTGCTTTAAATGATGATTTCTCCTGAACAAATCATCTCAGGGAAGACATGATAAACAAAAGCTTGATGAGTATTGCATCTGCATCCCCGGGACACCTCCCAGTCCCCCCACCTCCCAGTCCCCCCACACCTCCCTTCAGTGACTGAACAATGAACAATGATCTACCTACCACTGCCACACTTCAGTACCTGCACTATATGCTTTATTTTTTGTACTACTCATACCTTTGCACCATATATTTTATATATATATTACATATATTTTGTACCCTGTTTATACTGTCATTATTGTTCATCATGTACATATCAGCATATTCATATTCATATCTAGCCCTTACTGTTTATTTCATATTTATCTACCACTGTACATACGCACATACTCTGCACTTTACTGCTATTTGCACTTCTGGTTAGATGTCAAACTGAATTTTGTTGTTTCAGTACTTGTACTCTGTGCAATGACAATAAAGTAGAATCTAATCTAATCTAATCTAATGAAGCATCTATGTAGACTTCATGAAGAGATTGTGAGGGCCTAATTCATTGAGGTATTGCATTATTAACTCTTCCTCCAGGACCAAATGTAGGTTTGGCAGGCTCACAGAAAGAAGATAGATAGATGGACATCAAACGATCTGTCTTATTTGGATGTAACACTGTCAGTTCCACTGAACAAATCAAGTCAGATGTGCAGTGGAAGCTTCACATTTGATTGTGAGCAGAGCAGGAGGAACAGAGCAACACTGATAGTTTAGAAGAGCTCCAGTCCACGGCAAGTCATGGATTATTCCTACTGCGTCAGATATGGACTTAGAACCCCCTGTACTTCAAAATCATTTTGCTAATGGAATGCACCAAATGTGTTCTGAACAGGGGAAAAAAGGAAAAAAAGTCATTTTGTAGGGAGCAGCAGATAATCCGTTTTGCCAACACAGACCTGAGAGAGAACCCACTTACGCTATCAAGAGCACTGGAGACACTCTAATCCATAATCCACTCTTCATTTGTGATTGCTTACATCAGGAAATTGCTTGCATCGTACGTCAAGACCTAGAATAATAACAAAGTATAAAATAGCCAGGCTGAGGCTCCAGCCTGTTTTTGTATGCAGGGGCTGGTGCTGGCCGTGCGACAGTAGGGTCTCTCAGCAGCTAATGGAGAGCTTATGCTTTGCCAAGCGTCCACACATAGAGGTGGCGACAGCAGTGGTGTGTGTGTGTGTGTGTGTCTGTCAGTTTGTTTGTGTCTGTTTATGTGTGACTGTGTGTAACAAGTCCAGTGATAAAGCATAAACCACACCTATACTGTGTCCTCATAGAGTGATAACCATTGTAGAGTCCACCAATCATCTGTTCTGGATCGATCCTGCTTTAGTGCAACTCAGATTATTCTCTCTCAGATGTTGTGGAGAAGAACCAAATTTAGCAGAACAAAAATAATCTTTCTCAAATAACTAGTTGCCAGGTTATGAAAAAAAGCTGAAAAAATGTTTTTTTTTCCCCCAAACAATTTCTCATGTGGGCAGAGCCATAAAACTGCATGGTACTGAGGTAAAAAATGGGACTTTTTGTTTTACCTCTCTGGGGCATTACACAGTGTGTCATGCACAGTAAATGTCAAGCCAGAGGCCTGTAGATTCTTCACTAAAAGAAAAGTGCCTGTTTATTATCTCATCAACGTGTTAATGCCTTCATTGACCTTGTTCCCACGGAAGTCGTTTTGAACGTACATCAGACATGGGGTGGGAAACTTACGTGAGGATTTCTGATAGACAGTTATCAAATTAGCTAGCAATCAAACATCAACTATTGAATTTAGCAGGGACGTTAGCTAGCTTACTAGTTAGCTACTAGTTATCTACCTAGAATAGATTCCAGTAGCTAGCTATAGTGAGCCAAATGTATCACCTTAAAATGAGAATCTACATCCCACCAGATTCTTGAGCTCCATTTGTTTCTAATACGTTTTTGACGTGGGGAAATGATAAATGTTTGTCTGATTCCTGACATTTGTATGATGGTGCATCTTGGTACACAACAGTAGGACAAAGCTGGGCTGTACCTGCTCTTCCCACCCATAGTGTGGATGTAAGTTGAGCTGTGAGAATACGGTCCATCGGTGTGCAAATGGATTATAGCCAAAACATGTTGTTGCGATAATGAACAGTTTATTATTTTTATTTTACAGTTTATTTATTTATTTGCACGGACAAAAGAGCACATTACTTCTTATTTGTTTGAAGTATTTTTCACCCTTTGTGGGGTGTCTTTTGTGACAGTCTGCCTGTGTGCCTTTCTTTTAATACCACATTTTAACACTTCCCTCTTCTGGCTTAGGTGGCCCAGGTCCCGGTGGAGGCCTGTGAGCAGTACAGTACATGTGTGGAGTGTCTGAGCTCTGGTGACCCCCACTGTGGCTGGTGTGTCCTGTTTAACATGTGAGTCTGATCCCCTTTTTCAAATACACACATCATATCCCCGGGTTAAAACCACAAACAGTGTTTACCAAACGGTTGGCAGCAAGCGTGAGAGAAGGCTAAGCCAGTGGTCACATGATGCTTTTAAAATTGTGCAATGCAACGTAACAGGCCTACATATTGTGCTCCCTGGAGTTCACCATTATCAACAGCTGGCGGTAAAACTGAAAACTAGGAATTGGTTGTTGTACAGTGCGGTCCCTCTTCAATGGCGCTGTTTAGGACACGAGACGCTGCATGTCCACCAGATTCTATTGTCTGTCAGGCGAGAGGGTGGCTGGTGTTAATGGGGAGAGGGATTAACCTGGCAAGCACAGCGGGCCCACCAACTGGACCTCTGCATACCCGGGGAACATTTTGGACCCGGCGGAGCTTATCTCCTCTATCTTAATTATCTGACCTCCAGGTTAGCTTGCGTAATGCCTCGATATGGAGCAAAGGGGATTCGGGAGATTAAAACCCTGTGTTTCTGAACCAGCCGCCGCGTTTGAAGCTGACCTCAGCGGCAAATTTACACCAGCTTCATCATATGACGTTTTCATTTCAGCGAGCTATCTCGATGATGATCAGCAATATTTAAATCACAGCTCTCAGTGTTATCAACTCGCTGACACAGTGAGAGGAAATAATAAACAATGTTATTTATCTTAATTCCTTCATTAAACAGTTGTTTTTCTGTTTTTTTCTTGAGTGCAGTGTTTGTCTGCTTCAAGTCCCATTTCTCTTTTTATTTGAATTAATCCCTTGCACTTATCAGTGAATAGATAGGCTGCTGTTCCTTCAAGTAAACCAAAGTGAATCATGCACAGCTATACTGCAGAGTGAGACTACTTTATTCGCCAGTCCATTAAATTCAGTTTGGGGTCTTTCTCCTGCCTCTGAATGACTGTCACTAAATGTCATGTAGACCCCATGGCAAAGTACACATCTGACAGTGTGTGGAGGGCATTGCTGAACATGTAAAAAGCCCGAAGGCGAAGGAACAAATGGCCCCATCAGACAAAACATGGAATGAGAGAGATGAAATAAAAGGCAATGAAAGACAGTCTGAGATGAAAGGCTTTTTTTCCAGAGGCTCTTCAGCTGATGAGCGGTCAGGAGGTGGCTGTGGTCTGCCTGAAGGAGCCGAGCTAGCAACAGCTGTCACCGCGTTTCCATTCTGCCTTTATATTGTCTTGTAATTACAGCAGAGGCCTCGGTGCTCTTTGAGCGCTCTCAGGAGGCGCCACCCCCTCAACAGCATCTGAGAGTGTATTAAGCACCGTCTCCCCTTGCTGTGTGCATTACAGATTTAAAAGAAAGCGTCTACGGCTAAAACACTCTCTGATTCTACTATTACTAAGTAACGGTTCAACTGAGAGCCTCTCACTCTTTAAAGTGGGGTGTTTATGTGTACAGCATGCTTGTCAGTAGCTGAGCCAGCATACACCCACTTGCCATAATGTCTCTTTCAGAAAGATCAGTATCAACCACATTAGAAAGCACTTTCAATAGGTTCATCTATCTCAGGTTCCAGCATGTTTAAGCTTGGGCAAATTGCTATTAAGGATTAAAAAATCCCTTCTCCCTCTTCCCTTAGCTCTAAATTTACTCATGTCTTCCCCTAGCACTTCTCTCTTACATGATAATTGTGAGATTACAGGAATATTAACAGGGCATTATTGCTCTGACCCTTTTTTCTTTCACTTACTTGATAGTGATCTTGGAATTGAAGCTCACACTGGGCCTAAAATGTAAAATTGTAAATGGAATGGATTCGGCCCAGCAAGCATTTGACAGACGCTGATGTGAAGTTGGCGAAGCTCAACAGCAACCCAAACAAGCACAATATTATATTATGACTTATGATTATATATGATAGTATTATATTATTGTAGAATTCATCTTAAAACAGTGTTGAAAACGGCTTTGAACTGATATAATTTAATGATAAGACTTTTTGATGTCATAAAACAGTGCAGTTACAGTGCATGCCATCTCATCAACATCCATTTAATATCAAAAGGTTTTCAATGAAGTCAAAAATTGCTTTAGCATTGCTGCTTTAGCATTGCTAACTTGAAGATTTCCTCTTGCTCCTCAGGTGCTCCAGGAGGGATCGGTGTCAAAGGGCGGAGGAGCCCTTCCGTTTTGCCACTGACATTGACCGCTGTGTGAAGGTTATCGCTCACCCTGACAGCATTGCTGTGTCAGCACATAGTGTGCCCGTGAGTCTACTTATCATTCCACCAATAGCTGTGCTGTCACTGTACTCGCAATGCTGTTTTTTATGAGCGATCACTGTGACTAGCCTTGTACAGCCACACATACAATAACTATGCTCTTAGAAGAGAGATTACCTTGTGATACTCCCTGTAGGGCAGGGGTGGGCAATCATGTGCCATGGAGGGCCGAGAGTCTGCAGGTTTTCATTCCAACCAAAGAATACAGCAGGTGATTTCACTGATTAGCACACCTTCAACCAAAGAGGAGGGACTAAATCAGTGACATCACCTGCTGTATTCTTTGGTTGGAATGAAAACCTGCAGACTCTCGGCCCTCCATGGCACATGATTGCCCACCCCTGCTGTAGGGTGTCCACGCCAGTTGTTTTGGTCAGGCACAATATAATATAATATAATATTTTTAATAAAACCTAGGCAGGAGTTGTTGTTGTAGTCGTGAGCGGCTCTGGTTGTATCAGTGAATCCACCTGCTGAAATGTTGATAAAGTTCCCTAAAAGCTTAATTCCGACTACAGTGATTTTCTGTTCCGTAGCCAACAGTAACTGAAGTAAGAGCTAGGGAACCTTATCTGCACATGATAACAAAGGAATATTGTGTTATATATATTTTGTCAAAGTACACCAAGAATTTGATAATTGCCTTTACACATAGCCCTTCTAGAGTCACACACACACATACAGTATCCCCCTACACATGCATTTCTTCAGAGGACTGGACAACTGGAGCACAACCTTGTGACAGACGCGAACCAGGATCCTTTTTTTATTAGTCAGCCTGTCTACCTCTAAGCCAACCAGCCGTCTGGTCCTGTTCATGAAGTTCGACTGCATAGTTCTTCTTAGCTGTTCTCTCCGTGTCCTGTCCTGTAGCTTCTGCTGGAGGTGAATAATGTTCCAGACCTTTCTGCTGGAATCACCTGTTCCTTTGGCCAGCAGGCCCAAATGGAGGGTCACGTCAATGGGAACAGGGTTATGTGTCTGTCCCCGGCCGGCAAGGAGGTCCCACAGATACCAGAGGGACAAGGTGAGCTTAGATATCCAAGGGAATGACAAAATATATGACCAAAAATTGAGCTTCATGATCTACACGTGTAGAGAGTTTGATAAAAGTGTT
>OOFE01018833.1:6096-18185 GCA_900323365.1 Monocentris japonica | reverse complement strand
GTCGTGCCCCGCTGTACAGTGGACAATATTCAAATGTTAATTCAAATTTGAAAATTAAAACACGATATGAACAATGTAACCTGATTTTCCCTTTACGCAAGCAATATTTAAGTCACAATTAAAATTAAAATGCAATGTTCTAACAATTTGAAATTGAAAATGAAAACAGCATTTGGCATTTCATTTTGAAAGACTTAACCTGCTCTACTGTGGATAATATTCAAATGAAATAAGTGACACAGTGCCCTCAGTCTGTTGCATTTACATTTACATGTCACCACGCTCTTTTGGTGACACAATGAAAATGAAAATGCAATCTGTCAGTCCTCTCATTAAGGCGGGTCTTAGTTAGGACATCAATCATTCTCTGTAGGCGGGACACCATAGGCTACCTACCGGAACTTGACTTTGGCTGTCGAAGTCTGTCATAGGAGTGCCATAAAAAAGAATAAATCTGTAAAAGAATAAGAAAATAAATGTGGAAATATAAAGAGAAATAACAAAATATAAAATAATAATTATAAGCATTTTCATTTATTTTCACATTTATTTGTACATTTATTTGTATTCTTTAATATTTCCTTATTCTTTTCCCTATTGCTTTTACCACAAACATATGTGGAAAATGATAATGCTATTGTGGAATTACATTTTCATTTTCAAGTTTACATTTTCATTTTAATAAAGTCCCCTATGGGCTTCCATAACAATGTCTGATTGGCGCCAAATTAATAAGTTAATGGCCTGTTTCTTTGTTTGCATATGCACTGAAATTCCTGTTAACTGTGTGTAAATGTGTGTTACATATTGCGACACCATGTCTGGGTTTCCGGACTACCCTCAGGCTAAATAAAACCAGAAATGATGCTATAATTTAAAAATTTACAAAGTTTTCTTGTAATGTTTTCTTATAGTTATGAGATCATTTCATCTTTTCATTATGAAAAAAAGGATCACAAGGCTGAAATTGGTTTCCAATTCATCTCAGCTTCTTAATTGTGAGTTAAGGGAAAATGTAAGTGAAACCTAAATCTGTTTCTAACCACATCAATACAAACATTTTTCATTTCAGCTATGTAGAACAACATATTTTAACATAATTCAGCTTATGTTATATATCAATAACTCTGACAGGTTCGCCATAAACCTATCAGTGTCTCCAGTCCAGAGCTCTATAATTGGGCCACTGATTGCAGCAGCTGATGTATTAGTATAATCTTGTATATTTCCAAAACAAATTGTTTAGCCTGACCCAAAGTCATTTTGACCTAGAAATCTTATATATATGATATGTCAACCATTTTGACGGCAGTATGTCACATTGAAATAAAACCATACTGTTGTGCCCTTGATTGCAAGTCTGTGAAATCATTTTGGACCACAAATACAACTCAAGCACTGCTAGATAGCATTGATTCCAGCCTGCCCCAATAAGGCTCTCTGTCCTACAACTCTTTTGGGAAGAAAGGGGTGTCTACTTTTAAAGGAAGAAGACTTGGGTCTGGCCCAATGCCGATTTCATACTGGTATGGACAGCTGGAAACCTGGGTTATATAATTGCTCATCGGTTTAAACCATTTTATGACAAAGGTCTTGGGTCGGATTTGAACCCAGGTCATCACGGTTACTTGGTATGCACCTTTTTTTTCCCTCAAATTATTTTCCTTTCCATTCACAACATTATATTTCCATTCATGTTTAGCAACCATAACTTAATCCCATTCCTCCCAGTCAAGACAAATTGTCTCTTCCAGACTTTATATGCAACACAATCCCATTCACATCCGCCCCAATCCATACCCACTTAGCCCCTTCCTCCCAACTTGGTATGCACCTTAGACCACTGACCCACCAGGATGCCCAGGGTTTGCCTTTTTAAATGTTAAACATGGTACGTGTGGTTTGCTGTGGTGCTGTGGGCATGTTAGGCTAATGCCCATTGCTATCAATGCTCTTTGCAAGATGGGGACAAGGTTGATGTTAAATGCAATGTCAGAACAAACTTCACATTTGGGATTGCTGCAATCCCATCATGTGAAATCCAAAACCTTCAACCAAAAGGTTAAAAGAAAAGTTATAAATATGCTCACCACTTCACACAGACTCTTGAGACACAGCATCCATAATTCTGCCTAGAATATGATGAGAAAAAAAATACGGCTATGTCCTTTGACAACATTGACATATTTTTGATCATTTACTTTTTATTGCAACACCATCAACTTACAGTCGGTACAACAGGATGCTGAATACATTTTGATTGTTTAACCCAACCATCCTTCTACCCCCACCCCTCTCTCCACCCCCCTCCCCTGCACCAACCAACAAGATAATAATACCCACACAGACATATCAACCTTATTTAGCTAGAACATCCTTTAAGTTAGATATCAAATTTCTCCATATTAAAATTGTGTTTGGCTGTGCATCATTGACTCTCGCTGATGATAGTTCCAGGTAAGAAACGTCCAAAAAGCTCTGAAGCCAGTGAGTACTCCAGCGCTGGGCTACAATCTTCTTAGCTGCAGTCAGGCCTGCCAGCCAGACTTTGCGTGTTTTTCCCGTAAGGGAAAGTTGGGAATCTTCATTTGGAAGATATACAGCAGGGTCCATTGGCAATTGTACCCCCGTTAGTTCTGCAAGACAACATTGACAAATTGATTTCTGTCTGTCTTTGTTGTCTTCTGCTGAATGTTGAGTATTGGGCTTTTTATATGATGTCTGACAACAACCCTGAATGACTGACTGAAGTTTTAATGAATAATTGAAGTGGCATCGCAGAGAGTGAGGGCAACAAGGGAAGCAGTGCACACAACATTTATTGATCTTAGCCTGAAAATAAGGAGGCAAAATAGATGTTTGGTGATGGACAAACGGCCAAAGCATTTCAAACACCCAGGGCAATTGCCGGCAAAGCATAGCTCACCTGGTAGACCGAGGAAATAGCTATTGCAAAATATGGAGTGGATTTTAATTATGCCGCTGTTCTAGTTTTCATTTGAACAGAGGGCCATTAATTCAGAGAGACATTCATGCCCCAGCCCTGTAAGCCTCCCGAGAGATAAAGGCACATTGCTTTGACAATGTCAGCTTTGCAATAAAAGACTTCATGCAACATCTTCACTGGCTAGGGACACATTGATGCAATTCTGTTTGACGACGAGCATATAGCATCATCCAGACAATCAATCCAATAGCTATTTTCTATGTACATGAGCACGACTGATATCATCAATGTAATGCCTGAGATGGATGCCAAATGTACAGTATGTGCATCTCTATTTGTAGCATGCTGTGTTTGTCACACAGGGGAATTTCACAGTGAATCATGTACAGCATCAATTGTGATTGTTTTTATTTTTGCTTCTTTGTGACCTGCTCAGCGTGATATCAGCCTAAGATAGTTGGCTTTTACATTTCCATTTTCGTCAATGCAACACTTTCCTATGTTTATTGATATTTTCATTCATGTTTCTGGAATAACTTACTTGGTAAACGTGTGATGTGCAGTTCAGTAAACCTTGATGAGAGCCCCTGCAATTGTTCTAAGATAGATCCAAATACTGTCACTGTATGTACAGCAACTTGTGACAGAATCTGGCAAGATAGAAACGTCGTTGCTCTTGCTATGTATTGGGACGTCATCTCTCAAAATAAGTTTTCTTCTACCGAGATTAAGAAGTTAGGACTGAGAGAGAGAAGGGTGCTAACAAGAATCTATGGCATTTGACAAAGATAAGTGCTGGCGGACCTGTCTGGAGATGCAATCTGTGGCCTTTAAAAGTTAAATATTGGGTTTGATGCCCATCACTGATTTTTATCAGCCAAGGAAAATTAAAAAGAGGATTATTGCCCCTCGCTTGAAGTACTCGGTTAAGAGCTTCTCCAGTTTTGCTCAGAGGGTATAGTGACTTTACATCTACTGAAGTATTTTATGGTGTGCATGTGTGAACACTTACATTTGTTTTAGCAATGCTACCACATCAAAGGAGAGCACACTAAGAAAAATCACAACTGCTAGCAAATTGCTGGGTGTCCAATAGTTACGCCTGGAGAAGTAGACACAATTCTCTCTGACCCCAGTCATCCCGTTTAATGAATTTGTTCTACCTCCACTTGACTATATGCTATATGCTATGTTATAAAGGTTGCAGGCCAGATTTAAACCCAGGGTGTTACAGTTACTTGGTATGTCCCTTAGCCAACTGTGCCACCGGAACACCCACTGCTTTCGATTGAAAAAAGTTGAAAGGTTTTGGACTTCAACAAGCATTTATGATTTTAGAGTTCTGAAGAAACATCAATGAAATCAATCAATGCAAACACAGGGTGGTGAGCAGATAGCTTTCCTCTGATAAACCGTCCTTTAGACATCTTAATCATGTGAGCTACACATTTTCTGGATGGACAAGCTGGTGTTTTCACATACATTTTTTTGCTGCAGAGGTCAAGGTTGGGTAGCGAGGGCATTTGTTCTGCCCATCATCATTCTTCAGTTTGTCATGCATTATTTTGTCTCTGCTCTCAGATTTACGTTGCTAGTCATGTCACATTTCAGCAGCCTGCAGTCGCTTTCAGTCATGAAAACCAAACATGCAATAATCTTGATGGCCCCAATTTGTCAGAAAGTAGTTTGGGATACAACAAACCGAGACCTTACCTCTCTGAGACGTGTGGTCTCAGTTGTTGTGGCCCAATCAGGAATTAGAATTTGGCAGAAGGTCATGTTGTGCTAAATGATTTTACCTACTCCCAAAAAAAGCGTTCATGAAAAGCAAGACCAGAACAATGAGAACTGAATTCAAGACCATGACTGTAATTGTGCTGTGTTATGAAATGTACATATGATAGAGATTACTACATGACAGCAGGCAATCAGAGAACACTTTATGCTGCTAATTTAAGATCATTTCATTGCCAAACTATCACATCAGGCATGGACTGGGAAATCATGTGAGGAATAATGGCTTGCATGATTTTGGTTTTCAAATTCACTTGATTCACATGGAACCTACCTCTGCCAAAATGATGACTTAAATCAATGATGTAAAAGCAGTAAAACAAATGAGCCCACTACACCATAGTCTTATACTGAAATACCACTGAAAGTGGAAAAAAAAACCTAGTGCAATTAGATTAAGCATATCTCACTCCAAACTATTTTGGGGTGCTCTGTCACCAACATGCTTTAGGGAGAGAGTGCTCTGAATCAATTACGCTCTCCCCTGCAGCCTTCACTACCATGTCCTGCTGTGGGCTCTGGAATGCAGTAACCCACAGCCATATGCTTATTGGACTCACATATGTCGCCTGTGAGACTATCAAAGCGCCCCGAGGATCCAAAGGACAGAGGAGGGTGCTGAGACTGGGGTGGGGGGTGCTGGATAAGAGGCGAGTCGTTGCCCTGTGCATGTCTTTGGGTTGCAAGGTTGGGAGAGAGGGACGGGGCAATGACTGGGACAGTCTGGCTAGTAGGGTACTGCCAGATGGAGAGATTGCCCGTGGACATTTGCACTTAGTAGGAGACCAGTGCGCATATACTGGTGCCAGAGAGCATCCAAAATATCTCCTCTTTGCTCAGTGTTTTTTTGACCGTAAAAATGGCTTTCCACATAGTGGGAGCCTTATTTAGGGGTATCTGCACATACAAGGCCTCTGTGTGCTTTAATATCTGTATTCGTAGAAATGTAATGGGGATGGGAGGTTGATGATTAATATCAATGATTCAACTTTGCTAGGTGCTGAGATTTCTGGCTTTCAAAACTCACTTTTCCAGCCTCTACACTCTAATTAGGAACAAAAAGTCCCCATCCATTGCAATTTCAAGATGCTCCCGAGTCCCGATAACCACTCACACTCACATTTTCAATTGAGCGAGTGACCGGCATCGCAAAGCATTTCAGTTATGAAGGATAAAAAGCAAATGACACTGCAGTAATATTATTCCAGTATTTTGCATGGTGATTCACTAGACAGTTCTGTTGAATCTCTGCTCGAAGTAGCTAGTTTACTTGTATCCACTGTATCCAATGTAACTTTATTGTTTGTGTCAATTATAGGCCATGGGGGTGAGGCAAGTTGTTGAGGCTGTCTGTCCTCTCTAATCAATAAAAAGCCTCACAGAGGATTAGAAAAGAGCAGGTAGTTCATCACTAAAATAAACTGATGTTAGTGCATGGTAGGAGGAGTACACATGTGGCTGGGGTGTACACCCACAGAGAGATGGCATAGTAGGGGCAAGAGGAAGTGGCATAGACCATGAATTAGTGCCTTGTACTCCATGTTTGGAGCTGGGGAGCACCGTTGAGCTTTAGAGTATATTAAGAATATCCAGACAGCCTGAAGCGGAGCTGCACTGCAGACCTGACAGCAGAGGAGCACTCAGGGTCGCTGAATACTCTGGTGACCTCAGCCATAAGCCGTGCCCCACATGCTGTCATCTCAAGACTGAAAGGTCCTTGGTTCGAGACACACACAAGCACACTTGCAGCTAAATATATCCAAATACAACATAATTCTTAGAGCCAGAGATTTGCACATATCTGCAGAGACTTCCTTTTATAAATTGCTGCATCACAGGATATTGATGTCATGTTGCACAGTGTACGGTGGCGGTGAAAATGAATTCTTTTGTTCTGCACTTCTTTCTAATTTAGAAGAGATTTTCAGTGGTATATAATCTGTCTGTCAAATATTTTGGCCCAATTTCGGTTCTTTCTTCCATGAAGCCTGGGACTGACCCTTGCATATTTGGTATAGTAGGTTTTCGACCACCCACACACACACCACACTTCCACAACTCCACCTCTTTTTCACTTCTAAAGTGAAAAAGATGATCATTAAGGAATTTACTGATAGTTTTGGAATCACTTCACAGTCTCACTAACCGCTGTGTTGACTTGTCAAATGTCGAAGTTGCCTCAAGACAACAATGAGAAATGTATCTTCCCAATGATATTCAGTTCATGTATCTGCTTTGAATTTTGAGTTCAAAAATATTTTTCAAACTGGGACATACAGAATTGTGATTCATTGCATGATTTGAATGTCCCCTATGAATGATGAATATGGTGCCTGTGGTGCTCTCCAATTTGGCCTTTGGATCAACCATGGTGTAGCCTAAAGAGAAAGAAAGGAAGAAGGAAGTTAGAATTTAAAAGGTTGACCCATTAAACAGTATCTCTATAGAGCAGTTGAGGTGCTCAGTGGGGATTTTCCACCCAGAGGCATCAAAGTGCGCTTCACTGGACTGCAAAGACTGTCATTCTAGTGTATGTATTCCATGGGAATTAGGGTTGCATCATCCCCATAAGCAGCTGTAAATTTCATAACCCATGTCCTGAATAGCCCCTGTGAGCCACAAAATATTATCTGCTGTAAATCAAGCATGAGTTTCTGAGAGTCTGTCATCTTCAGTCAAGGAAATGCCAAATAGTACTTTGAGTCTAAGTGGATGAAAGTGTGCATTCAACCCAGTGTGTTTAGCTGTGAGTCTCAATGTACTCAATGTCTGCATGCCATTTAATCAGAACAAATTAAACTTTATTGAAGTGAAACACAGCAGGACAAACAACTGCATGAATAACAAAAGAAATCTGTCGTCATCTACACACAAGTCAGAAAAATCACACAAAATAGCACTATTTATTTTGACCCATTTATGAAAATATAATTTCATCTAATAAATTACCAACGCCAGATTACTAGGAAAGCTGAAAGCTAGGTTTCTATCACTTGTATAATAGGAGGGTTGTAACGTTACAAATAGCTCCCCATCCTATATTTCTCAAATTTTCAAAATCTGTTATAGAAGTTAGTTGCTAAACCCTGTATGGCATGGATTAACCTAATAATCCCCAAATGTCAAACCTTTGCGAACCTATATTACATGTGCATATCTAAAATTTGAGATTTTGAGTTGAGTTGTAGCATTACAGCTACAGCTGCATGAGGCAGTGAATGTGAGTATTTTTTATTAGGACAGGTGTGGGGACACCTCAATGACAGCAAATGAGGCGAGAACTGAAGGTGCCCTTTAATGGTTTCTGTCCGTCCCATTCAGGAATGGCACTAGAGGATTCTTTGGAGGGGCCAAATCACCTCCCAGGATGGGTTAGGAAACCCCCTATGGATAAAAAGTAATCTGGCTTGCGGCAAGAGTTATGTTATTTTGAATGTACATGCAGAGAACATTTTTTTTATTATCTTATTAATCGTTATGACTTTGGTCACACTGGAGTTTCAAAACCTCAGTTGAAAGTAAAGCAAAACAAACACATAAACAGAATATTATATAATACAATAATTTCAGCTCTTCTATTTAGATTCAGCTCCCTTATTTTTCATGTGGACAGCCAACCTACAACCACCACTAGTGATTTTAACATCAAACATGTCTCTGAAGTTGGTTGGTATTTCATCTGTTTTCTAAATTATGTCAAAGCATCCTTTGGCTGTCCTTCGCAGTCGATACCTTCAAGCTGTTTTGGAAATTAAATAAAAAGGTTTAGTCAGAACTTATAATAAGGCTGGAAAATTGACATTTATTAATGTATGCTGTGAGTGAATGTAATTACATTCAAGGTAATTATAGCCCCTCTTATCACTTTGTGAGAAACTGAATTCACTGAATGATCAAGAAGTCCCTGTGACTGGAAATATTTCCCATTTGAAGTTTGTATCCAAAGGGACTTACATAAAAAAATAGTTCAAAGCCCAGGCAAAGGAAAAAGTCAGGCAGTAAATAAGCCAGGAGCTTAACAGTTTAGTAGAGACCTTTTTTTCAATAGCTACAATTGTAGACATTGAAAAAAAAGCATTCCCCTGAGATCAACTGAACAATGGGAGGAGCAGGTATATTTTTTAATCGATATTGAACGTTTTTTTCAGAGTTTTTGTGTAATCTAATGGCTATTATTGTGCCCTGTCCCTTTGCACTGTGAGTGAGGTTTTGTTGGCCTTGTGCTGTTTTTCAGTATGTACTGTGAAATTCTTTACATAACTGGTATATCTCTGCACCAATGCCAGCAAGAGAAATTCATGTACATTCACTGAACTTGGCAAATTAAGTGATTCTAATTCTGAGGTGCTCAGCTCAGATTTGATGGCAAGGGATGTGTATTTGTGTGCAGACTATTCTGAAACCAACTTACAAGGTTAACGAATACATGATGAAACATTCCTGTAACCACGGACCTTGTAAGTGTTTTGCGAGCAGTAGCTGGTGAGTGTGAATGCAAGACTATATTTAGTGGGTTTTTTAAAGTCTACCTGCCAACATTGAGCTCTAAAAATAAATGAGATTAGAGCGTTATACTTTTGTCCCATGCAGTGATTACTGGTGTTCTGATACGTTTTGGGTGCTGAATTATAAATTTAAAGGAAGTGCTGCTCTCACGGTGGTCCTCTGGCTCCTAGTTTATTTAGACTATAGACCTTCTGAAATAAGTCCTGTTCTACAACATGCCAAATCAATCCCTACCGCTACCTGAACAGTTTCTTTCCACAGACAGTGGCCCCCTCCAATAAGCCACCATGCCCTAATTAATCAACTTAAGAACTGACAATAATGATTATTGCTCTTGTTCTAACCCTTCAAACCACTCTGCAATACTAACAATCCACATTACCTATGTATATTTCCTTCTGTTGCAGTCATATCTAGCATACATTGTTTCTTCCCTCATCTATCATTCACTTTTGATATCAGACTAAATGAAGATTATTATTGTATGCTAGTAGAAATAGTATCCCATGTTGGAGCTGCACAATACAGCGCTGCCTGACTGTATCTGATGAACAGTGGGTAGTTGTACATTTGGCTACAACTTGTACCTATTACATCACTGTCACACCCATAATTACAATAAAAAAAAACCTCTCAGGAATTGTTGCTATTGTAAATAATGTTTTTTGCCTTGTGTTCCCATGCTGTCCTGCTTGTTGGTATGTTCTTGCCAGCATCTAAATTCCTTCATTTTGCAGAATGTAAACATCTCTTTGAAATTGGTTTAGTTAATCCTCAATAGGTGGAGCCAATCAATTTTCTTCAGAGCACAAGCTAGCTAACTGGCAAACTTGAACTCTGGTCAAAATATTAAAAAAAAAAACAAAATGGCAATGACTTCATAGGCTAGATAACTGGCTTACCTATTTTTTCAGTTAGTAGCAAGAGTGCTAGGCCTCATAATATTAGATAGCGCCTCTCTTACCGCTTCCCTTTTTCACTGGGCTTCAGTCTAACAAATACTAAAGCTAGAAAAATAGTTATTTGGCTCCGCCCACTGAGGCTTAACTCAACCAATGAGATCATTTCTGCCTCCAGGGCAGCCTCTGAGAAATGTTTGTAAACTAAAACTTCAATCTGCTTCATGACATCAACATTGTTAGCTTTATAAAATTGTTGATTTCATTAGAATTTTTACACACACATTTCATGTCAACAACTTGTTTCTATTTCAACATACTAAACAATAAAACGATGCCTAGGCATCTTTAATGAGCCTCTAACCCTGAGAGAAGACAGACCGCACAGCTCTCAGCCCACTGACTCAGCACCAACTAAAAAATGCTGCCTCTGGATACTGCAAACTGTCAATCTCACACTGGGCAACACCTGTCCTCTGTCACTACACAAAATCTCCTCTCTCACATTTATTTTAGTCAAGCAGCATTATGAAGGACAGATTACAGACAGATAAACACATGAGGGAGAAACAAGAAAAGGATGTCAGATCATCAAAACACACCGGCCATATGCTCCCATATGCTAACAGCAGGGATTTTCCATAGCTAATATTGAATTGTGCATGAGTGAGAGCTTACAAGAACTTGGAATAATATACAATATTATAATGTATATGCTCAGCCAATGGGCCCAGTGTGTTTTACCCATTTAGGAGGGATTGTTTCAGTGTAGGTTGGAACATAAGACTACAGCTATAAAATATTGAATGCATGTAATGTGATGTCGGTATAGTAGTAGTCTGTATAGTCTACTGCCCAGAATGTCATGCACTGTCCCTTTGCAAGGGATGGGAGGTCCTGTTGTCCTTGCATGTCCATATGTCAGTAGGTATTGCGAAACTCTCCAAAGCCCCATTTGCGCAGGGCTAGTACTATATGGGGACTTCATGTCATGAATTGAATGAATTACCCCACATCCTTTGCGTTTTGGGAAACACATTTGTACAGGGTAATAAAATTAGCTGAAATCACTGCTGCCCCGGATACTGTTGTATGAAGTAAAGATTTTACAATTGGTCACTTTCTGATGAGATTTGCACTGAAAATGCAGGCAAAACCCTCTTCTATAGATTCCACTACTGCCTGTCATGCTTAAGTGATTCTGACTCTTGTGATATACCAATCAATGTCTTGTGTTTTTATTGTCTTTCAAAATGTTTGTGTCTGTCTTGAGGGGTTTCCAGCCATACAGATCAGTTTTAGGAGCTGAACAGAGACAGCTGTTGTTGTCATTTGTTTTGTAAACAACTCTTTTTAATTATTCAGTTTTTTGGGGGGAAACACAAACCGTATTCACTGTTTTTAGGAAGAGAATGTTCTATCAATATTTTACACTGTTGAGAAAACAAACTGCTCTAATGTTGTCTTCCAAGATGTGGAGCAGCTTATTATCAAGTGTTTTAATTGAGACTCCAGCAGACTCCCATCTTCCATTCAATTCTGTAGGGAAACAGTTGGTCAGATAGAAGAATACATATAATCCCTGCTTGCAAGGGATTCACTAGATTATTCTGTTATATATGTACTGTATGATAGTTTTACTGCACCATTCAGCTCCAACCAATGATCCATGACTTGTCTCTTTTAAATCAATCTAATTAGCTTCTCTGGGCTGTAACAGGCCTCTTGTATGGAAAATGAAAGGCAAGTCTTTCTGCTTTACATTCCACATCCATATGGAGTCCTCCCATTTGGGAATGAGTGAATGAGCTTTCACAGAAGTAAAGCAGTTGTCTATTTCATTAGCATGTGTGGTCTATATCGCTTATGGTGAGGATGTATTGATTTTTTCCTCATGTTGCGACAGGCTTAACGCTCTGATAGTGCTGATTATCTTGGGGGGG
>OOFE01018828.1:0-11696 GCA_900323365.1 Monocentris japonica | reverse complement strand
CCCGGCCGTCCACATGATGTAAAAGAAAACATGATTCATCAGACCAGGCCACCTTCTTCCATTGCTCCATGGTCCAGTTCTGACGCTCACGTGCCCATTGTAGGCACTGTCGGTGGTGGACAGGGGTCAGCATGGGCACTCTGACTGGCCTGTGGCTACGCACCAGTTGTCCTTCACTTTTGGTAGGTACTAACCACTGCATACCGGGAACACCCCACAAGACCTGTCGTTTTGGAGATGCTCTGACCCAGTTGTCTAGCCATCACAATTTGGCCCTTGTCAAAGTCACTCAGATCCTTACGCTTGCCCATTTTTCCTGCTTCCAACACATCAACTTCAAGAACTGACTGTTCACTTGCTTCCCAATATATCCCACCCCTTGACAGGTGCTATTGCAACGAGATAATCAATGTTGTTCACTTCACCTGTCAGTGGTTTTAAAGTTGTGGCTGATCAGTATATGTTCCATTTGTCAAGCAGACATCAACAGCAGATTCATACTAAATATTTTGATGTGGTGTTTTGAAAACAATTCTAAAACACAGAGACATTTCCAAACACAAGGGCTGACTTGTTGATACAGCTGGGTGAGGTGGCAATGTTCAGGCTTCGGTTAGTGTACTTGTGTATATCAAGTACACAGTTGTGCACCTGAAAGGTGTAATTGGTATATAAAAAAAAACAACTTGAATAGCATGGCCAGCATGTATCTGGTACCAGATTTGTACTATCTGCAATCTCCAAGTACCATTTTGAAATATGCTTCAGTGGTATTTTACAGATGCTTGTTTCAGGAGCAAACATTTGAAGGATGTAGATATTATTGTAGGATCCTTGCCAGCCAAGCTTGCCAGTATCCAGAAACACTCCCCTAATATAACGCGGACAACTAGACAGTTAAGACAGGATCTCCTCACCCGACAGCAAAACCATAAGCTAAAGTACACAGCAAGTTGGTAGCAAGCTTGTTAAACCCATTTATCTGGTTAAGAGCCAAAGAAGGGAACATCGTCCTTTAGTCTGGTCTCCAACCTGAACTGAACCACTACACACCTGTCACTAAAACAGGTTATTTGTATTCTACTGTTATGTTGTTACTGACCCACATACAGACGGCTGTCAGACTCCTGCCAACCCAGTCCATCATGTTGAAGAGGAGGAAACATGACACGGGGATGAAGTAGGTGTCTGTTGGGAGTTAAACAAACTTGTCAACAACAGCAAGACTGCAGACCTCTGTGTTCAACAAGTTCTTTAAAAAGATAAACACCAGCCCATATTTTACAGGTTCGTTTCATGGTTATAAATGAAACCTCAGTGGTGAAAACTCCTCCTACGCAGACCGAGTGAAAACAATAATTAAGTCTAACTCACTGCATCTATGTTAAGCACCATCTAGATCTATCTGGCTATTCATTACGAAAAGTTAAAAACAGTTTGGGACCTTTATAATGAACAGCCAAAGGACTTACCCCAGGCACCTCCATCTGCTACCGTCGACTTGACCTCGACCGTTACAGCTGGGAATATTCCAATGGTGACGGTGAAGATGAAGCACACCGACAGAGCCATCACCCAGATCTGATTGGAGAGCACAGGGCATACAAAATATTATTTTACTAGTTCAATCTCTGTCATCAACTGCCAACGGAAGCAAGGAGGCAGCTGGTAATCTTTGACTTGGAGACAAGCCCTTGAAATTATGAACATTGGTACAAGAGGAGATTGGTGTTGTGGTGATTGTGAGGATGCTTGAGATTAGTTTAAGCAGCATCACACGTTAGAAACTAGATGGCCGGCCATTCATTACGACACATATCATTGGCACTAAGGGCAGTGGTTAAAAGTCACAAGGAAACGGCACTTCAGTGTGTGACATCCATACATCGCATTCGGGATGAAACAGGATGTTGGGGAGGGACTGTTCATAAGTGAGCAGGTTGGACCATAAACAAAAGGCAGTGAAGCCCATTGTATACTCATTGTACTTGGTGAAGCAATCCACTGAATTTTTCATTTCATTGTGACTTTAAGGGGTTGAGTTGGGATGAGGCCCATATGACAGCTCCCAGATCTGTTTACCTGTTTAAAGATGCTAAACACAGACACGGTGGGCTTGGCCTCCTCTTCTGCCAGACTCACCACCGGTCGCTTCTCTGCTGGGCTTTCTGGGGAAACACAAACACATCAATATCATTCTGTAGCCTAAAAGGCACGCGGCGTTAAGGTTCTGTGACAACAGACTTCAAATGTTACATAACATAGGCTTTTCAACTTGCCATTACACCCTCACACGCACTAGTACTTAGCTCCAAGAAGTCACACTGCCTGCAGCTGAATCAGCGTCACTCAAATCACAGGCCAAACCACTGAGAAATGTCTGTGTTTGAGTGTGTGTGTCATGGGCAGTGTGTAGTTAGATCACTCCATTGGCTGTAAGGGAGACACAAAGACTACACAGCTACCAAAAATAACCCAGTTGAAATGCCTTACTACACTATGCTATACTACTGATAAATGCTAGTCTGTTAATTACAGTGATTTGTTTTGATCTCATAATATTATAAGTAAATAAAGTATTATAATAAGTAAATAAATCGTGGTCCTTGAGTTACTTTCCAATTTGAGTCAATCTTATACAGATGACAGGCGTCCAGGGGTACAAATGGGCTAAGATGGTAATCCCCATTTATTTTGTTAGATATTGTCACAAATATTACACCAAAATAACTCGACTGCCATGATTTAAGGAAATTTATTTTATTTCACTTTTTGCACCTCATAAACATCTTGTCTGTTTTAAACTACTGCAGGCATCCTAAAAAATGAACGGCTTCATTAGTGACACATTTTACAACTTCTTATACAACATGCGATGACATCATTGCACAGGTACCTTTCTTGAGTAGGTCCATCTTGTTTTCCTCATCACAGGATGGACCAGATCCGTTACTCTCCATGTAATACTGGAAAAACTCCTATAGTGAAATGACACATGGAAGATGAGATGTTTACTGTGTAGATTCTGCTGTAAATTCTCGTTAGCAGATAAGTGTGCTTTCTATCGCCACACAGGGTGACGAGAGTAGGAGTGGTAAGTTTGCACTTCATTTATATAGCAATGATCTAAAAGCAGAATTTACAAAGTGCTTTACAACAGGGAATACAATCAAATATATATAAAAGGAGATGGAAAAAAAATTGCAAATACATTAAAATGGTTAAAAAATGGAAAAATTGCCTTTTTTATACTTCTGTGACATCTATGTGGTTTGCATTGTGTAGTCTACGTGACCACTAGGACAATGGAAAAAGTTTCGAGTAGACTGAATCATCGAGGTGCCGGCAGCAGCGGACCTCCTCTGCTAGTCTCTCTTCAAACTGCTCCAGGCTTGTTGTGATTTCATGACAGGAAGTGAGGTCGCAAAATCCCACCTCACTCATCAGTCAACCAATCATCACTTGTGTGGCATACAGTGGGGTCCACAAGTCTGAGTCCACTATCAAGAACTGTTTCTTTTCATGGTTTTTAGGACTTTGAGAAATGCTCTTGTCACACCATTTGGTAAGATTTTCCTCAAATTGTTGTCACACCATATATTTAATTCAGGTAATAACACATGTATACTCCTAATACAGTGTGACTTGTTTTGGTCTTTTAACAACTAATCCCAGATATTGGTAACTTTGGTAACTCTACACGTTACTGTAGCTAGAGTACTTTAACTTTGAAAAAGGACTTCTGTTGAAAAATATTTTTATGCATTAGTTTTAAAAAAAATACGTAATATTGTTTGAGAAATATAATTTGACTGTGTTTTTGATAAATGAAACAAAAACAAAACAAAAAAAAAAAGAGTTGTTGGTAGTGGATCCCACTGTATGCGAGCCCTAACACACATTACATTTTGAGGGAGGTGCACGACATATGCGATCCACACACACACACACACACACCACACACATGCTGCACAACTGCTACACAGACCATAACTATGCAGAGGTATAAAACAGGCCTAAGAAGTAGTGCACAATACCCCCCATAAGCTTTAGGATGTGATGGATGAGGATAAGGGATAGCGTTTAAAGTGTATGAGGCCTTACCATCCTGGGCAGAGTGAGGTAAGACACAATGGCCATCAGAATAACAACACAAGCTGTGATGAAGTAACCAAAGGCGCTGTCTTGCAGGGCTGATCCAGCTAAAAAAACACAGGAGAAAGAGTAACATAATAGTAATATGTGAGATATCTCTGAATGGTGTTCAGCATGTTTATGATGGAAGAGGTGTGTGTGTGTGTGTACGTACAGGCCAGAGCACAGATCATGGAGAAAGCAGCGAAGGCGCCAGCCAGCCCCTGTCCACTCATGATGGGAGCGGTGTAGGAGGCAGGTAGCATCCCTGCCAGCCCAAAGAGGCTGCCCTGAAGAACTGCACCAAACGCTGAGGAGGGAGGAAAGAAGACAGAAAAGAAAAGGACATGTAGGCATTAGTACTTTGCAAATTAAAGACACATTGTAATACAGAAATAGAGAGAGAAACGTCACAGCACAGAAACAGAAAAAATGGTCTAGCCATAGAGGCCCATAAAAAATTACTACAGCCACAAATAGGAGGGGCGACGCCAAGTCTTTCACATAATTACTTTGCTTCACTCCCAACAAACACTGATTTTGAGCCAAGTTAGTGCCCATTAGGCCTTTTCATACAAAGCAGGACTACAACATAGGATGATGGTGAAACGGGTTTGGACAGCAACTTTGGAAGTTAATTAGCACAATAAATGTAATAAATAAACTCCCTCCCTAAGAATGTGCTGATATCAATATCAAAGATTCAAGGTCTTGACATCCTCCCCTCTAAAACAAACAAAATGGGCTGTCCCTCATCAGGATGTGAGGGTCAGGACTGGCCTCCTAAAGCTCAGTATGTGTATAAGTGTGTGTGTGTGTGTGTGTGTGTGTGTGTGTGTGCGCTCATGCACATGCTGGTCCCATCCATCTTTTCCCTCACTGTGAAAAAAAATCATTGCATCCACTATGGTGGGAAATTCCCATCTTTCACAGACACACAATAATTAAATTCAAGAGTTTGGCAATTGAATGAAAGCAACTATAGATCAACCCAACTTCCCCATGGGGCTCAATGAAGTTTCATCTCATCTAGAACATACTGGGCTGATTTCTCCCCAGAAAAACAACACACAAAGAAACCACAACATTTTTAAGACTCTAAAAATAAATAAATCAATAAATAAATAAATGCGTGCCTCATCCCAACTCAACCCCTTAAAGTCACAAGACTTTTTAAAACTGAACTTGAAATGCTTTGTTTCACTGTATTCCTATAAACCTTTTAAGGCCTTGAGTTTAGTTTAGATTATTCTTTTGTGCATTAGGAACTTGGTTCCCTCCACTCACAGTTGATGCAGATGATTTTGATCATTGTGAGGCAGAAGAAGGGAAGGGGGGTCACGTCCACCTTGACCAGCACTGCAGTCAGCAGGAAAACCACCAGGATGACGGTCAAGCTGCCTAAGATCCGTAGCTTCTGAGGAATCCTGGGAGACACAGACAGACAGAGAGAAATTCAATCCAGAAAACACATCATGCAGCCTTTCCCTATGAACAGAAACAACAAATGAGACTGAGATAGACACATTACATTCTAGCTATTTAATTCAGGAGCAATGACTAGTGTAAGTAATGTTTTGATTACAGACATCACAAACAAACAATAGAAAGGGTCAAAGCCACAGCACCCAAACAACAGTTTTCTGTGTCCCTAGAATGATCACATAGGGATGGACATTTTCAATATTTACCACAAACTGAATAGTGACATGAATTCTTGAGTTGAATCAAATAGTTGAAATTAACACTTTATACGATGTCTCGGAAGCTCCTACTTTCATGTCCGGAAGCATTCGAGTGCTTTTTGTTAGAAAGAAACTGTTTTTTTTAGTTTAGTCCATTTTAGAAATCAAGCTGGGCAGAATTCATGTTCGTGTCCGGCCCGGACAGCTCAGTCGGTAGAGCGTGAGACTCTCAGTCTCAGAGTCGTGGGTTTGATCCCCATATAGTGTCAAGTTCCTTTGTAAGTCACTTTGGATTAAAGCGTCTGCTAAATGACTGTAATGTTTTAACCACTTTAGTAGCCAAAAGTTGTTGGATATTGCCAACATGGAAAGGAAAACAAGCATTCTGGGGAAAGGCCTGTATGGAGTCTTTCAACCAGTTGCTCCACACAGAGGCAGCAGGAAAGACAAGGTCCTGTTTGGCAATGACACCAAATAATCCTCAATAAAGAGTGTTAATCGCTGTGGTGCCTTCGAGGCTGGGCTTGCCTCCATTCATTTTTGACTCGCCACACGTCAAAACTCAATTCAAACATCCATTTCGGGTAATCAAGTACACAACTATTTGTGTCCATTCCCACCACAAACAATAGAGAAGTGCTAAGTAAAGACATACAAGTTAAGAGGAAAAAAAGGAGGATCAATTAACGTTTTTAAACTAACTAGAGCAAGCAGAGGGGTAATATGGGAGGGGGGGGTGAGAGGGGGTAGTAAAGCATTTCTTGAACAGATGAGTTTTCAGGTTAGGACGGAGGACAGGGAGAGACTCCTCTCCTGACTGGGATGGGAAGGTCATACTACCACTGGACACCCAGCATAAGTCAATTCAAGCTCATCAGTCATTAGTTCATCCTGCAAATCAACTGAATGAAAGAACCAACTGTAGTATAGGAAATGCAGTTTATGTTTCTCCATGTCCCCTACCTCTCAAATGCCTAAGAACAACTATAAGATGGCATGGAGAGAAAGACAGGAAGTGTCTTTTGGACAGAGGTTTGGAAAGAGGAGAAAAAGAGGAGCAAGATTAAGGGAGGTAGAGAGGGCAAAGGAGAATAAGGCCTGCGGAAAGGACACAAGTGAATAGTGTAGCAAAAAAGGCAAAGGTGAGGTAGAAAAGAGTAGATGGAGAGGAAGAAAGGGACAGAGGGAGGAAATGCAGAGGAGATAAAAGGAGAAGAAGAAAAAAAGAAGGGGAAGAGATGGGGGGGGCAGAGAAGATGAATAGCATTCCTGGGTGTGTTTGCACAGGGTGAGGGTCAACCGCTGTCAAGTTCACCCTAGATCTCTCTCTATCCAACTCAAATTAAAGCAAACATACCAGAGGCATACAGATATACATACAAATAACACAGGATCATGTAATCTAGAGGGGCATGGAGTGACTGAGGGGTACTGGTGGGTGGTGGGAGCAGAGTAGTTAGCAGGAGGTGAGGATGGGCAGGGGTTGAAGATTAGGTAGACAAAGAGAGAAAGAGGGCTGCTGGGAAAGTTACTTAGGTAAAAAAACACTAATACGTTGTATATTACCCCAGAAACAAAGTACTGGGTTATATTACAACATTTCTTTTTATGGATATAATATAAATTTTGAGTTTCTGTTCACAAATCTACAGTAATCACTATTGCAAAGAACACATTTTCGTCATCTATCAGTTACTCATACCTAGAGGCATATTTGATTAGAGGGACGAGAGAGGAAAAGATCTAGTGTCGGTGACTGCACCTCCTGGATGGAGTGCTAGCTTGCTGCTGTTTAGGAGTCTTTGGTCTGTGCGCGTATGGGGAGGGTACCTCTGGTGTATGAAGGAGTTGAGGCAGGTGAAAATGAGCAGAGGCACCATGGCACACAGCGTCATCACATTGTTGAACTTCGACTCCAGAATGTTCCGAGTATCCCCACCTTCCGAGGTCCCGTTAGCCGTGTGATTGGAGGAGAGCTCAGTGGACGGGTCCTTCAGCCTACTGGTGAAGAACTGCAGAGAGACGATGGAGGCACGCACATTTATCATGACAGTTATCACATCATTTGTATGTTTTTTCTTTACTGTTGCAATGAAACATCACTTGATGACATTTGAGTCACATATTCATCCAAATTATTTTGCAGAACTATAAAGAGGCAAATACTTTGTTTTGCAACTTGAAAAAGACATTTTTCAAGGCCTCAAGGGAAACATTTTTGAGAAGAAGGGGGAAAAGCACAATAAAGACAAAGAGCTACCTGAGCTCAACAGAAAAAGTTCCAATGCCCCCCTAAGCATCATTCCATGTTAATCCACCCTGGGTAAACTGAAAGTCAACATTTTAAGAAGTTAACCCCTCAGAGCCCAAAGGTATGACAGGGGATCAGAGAGACTATGCCGTTGCCACGGAAACCCACCTGGCTGGAGCCAGGTCGGCCATCCTGAGTGAAACCAGGTGGCCTTGGGAGGAAATTTAAACAAACAATCCTCCCTCCCTCTTGCTCCAAGTGGACCCCAACCTTTTAGCCTCTGAGAGTTACTGACCACAAGGTCATCAACAGCATTCACACTTTCAGTTAGCAGCATTTGGCTGCCAATTCAGGGATTAACAGTATTTGCCTGCAAACATTATCACTCTGAAATGATAAAAATGGTTTAAAATGTTGCTGAAGTTACCATCGTTGCTGTCATGAAGAAATTCCATGGTAAGAGGGTTCCCAAGCCCAGGATGAAGAAAATGATCCATACTGCATTGTATCTGAAGAAAGAGACAAGAAAGTCTTTCAACTTGATAAATGAGCTTAATATTAGATTAGATTAGATTCAACTTTATTGTCATTGCACAGAGTACAAGTACTGAGACAACGAAATGCAGTTTGGCATCTAACCAGAAGTGCAAATAGCAGTAAAGTGCAGAGTGTGCAAATGTACAGTGGTAGATAAATATGAAATAAACAGTAAGGGCTAGATATGAACATGCTCTATGTACAGGATGAACTATAATTACAGTATAAACAATATAAACAGGGAATGTTAATATAAAATATGTCAATATAAAACAAACAATATATAACAATATAAAACAAACTAAAGCAGTACGCTACTTACTGTATCTCAACCCAATCTCATTTTACAAATATAAAAACTAGAAAGAGATACTTAAACAACAAAAAAAAAAAAAGTTTCTCTTACTTGTCCCGAGGAGCGTTGTTGGCCGTCATTGTTCCTGCTAGATAGTCAGAGGCTCGTCTTCAAGCAGGGGTCAAGCAGGGTGAACCAGGTCTGAAATCACAACAGATAAAGAATACATGTTTAAAATGCTGACACCACTGACCGTGACGGTGCCTAGAACGATATCAGATCTTTTCATAGGCCAAACCGCATTTACACTGTAACTAAGTTATAGACTGCATGACACAACTTCAATAGAAAACAAGATGATTAACAGCCAACCAATTCAGTTTAAACTAGCAGGTTCAGTTTAAGCTAATAAAAGAAGAAGAAGCTGCATGCCAGCACCACCAACATAAAATCTCCAGTCTGAGGATGCAGCCCCAACAACACCTTAATGTTCATGCAGTGAATGTATCTTACTCAATCAAAGACGGAGGTAAAAACTTCAGCAAACAACAAACCTAAAAATACCTATCAGGCAAAATCAAATTGCATGACCTCACACCATAATATTCCTCCTGAATATGCTGAAACGCTGAAAAGTAGTTTAGTGTGATCATTCTTTGTCCCCATAACATCCACAAAAAAGCAATTCTTTTTAGACGTACTTACATTTTTAGCTCAGGTAGGGCCAAAAGATTCCTACTTCTTCTGGTGAGGTGGACTACAGAAGGGAAGGTCCATGGAACTGCACATGGTTCATTTTATACCTTGCAGAGATTTAGTGGGTTGACGTCCCACTGTTCATTGGACCGGCCCCTCTTAACATCTCATCCCTCCCCTTCTCTCTACCCCTCCACCTTACCCTCCCTCCACATTTTTACATTGGCATTCCAGACATTTATGTGACGTTCTTGCCTGCCAACTTATGAGTGCAATAACAGAATAGACTTCAATTCCCAGATTACCATTGTTTCAAGCAACCAGTAGTAAGCAGAGTGTCCTGACAACATTCCTGCGATGATAATAGAGGTTTTTACCCCAATTTCCCCCTCTGCCTTTCCAAATTCATCCTATTCCAAGATCACCCTCCATCTTTTTTTCTCCCACATACTCTCTCCTATCACCTTTCCATCCTTCTCTATACTCCCCTCCCTATATTCCAATTCCATTCTTGATTAGAGAGAGAGAGACCGGTTACACAACAAAGTACAAATGTCCTCATTCCCTGTACAAATCAGATTTTCTTGTCTTTTCTCCCCTACCCTGCCTCCTTTTTCTATTTCATTTTGCATTTATCTCAGCCCTCGCACTTCCCAATACCCTTCATGTTCTTTCTCTCCTTTCGTATTATGTTGCCTCCCCTCGTTCTGATGGAAGACATGTGCTGGGATAGCTGTGTGACACCTTCCCCAAACAGAGCAGCTTTTCCGCAAGACGCTCTCTCCTTTAAAAACAAATAAAGACCTTTCACATATACAGAGATGGATATACACTAAGCAATTTGGCATCCAATCAAGCCAAACAACACAAGGCAAAGTTTAGTTTCTCAGGACACGGATCGTAGGAAATTCATTGCATGCATTTCCAGAGGCAATAAGCAAAAGATAAGATGAACACCATCCAGTCATTATTATATGTGATCTGTTGTTGGCAGCCGTTCCAAAGTGCATTATTGTTTCCCACAGGTTTGGTGGTGGGGGTTATTGACAACTTATTGATGTTCATTTCACGAGCCCATCATCAACTAATTTTTTCCAGACACTAAAGTCTCTCAGTCCAGTGTAAGCTAATTGGCTGTCTATTACACTTCTATCAAGGTCACATTTCATTCACTTCCTGTCGGCACGCACACACACACGTCAGTTTGATTGTTTTCATTACTCTTTTCATCAGAGTTTATCGGACAATTGCATTATAGGGTAACGAACAACCACATGTTTCAGTATGGCGTCAGCCCACATTGCGTGTGAGAAGGGACAGAAAGTCCAACAAGATCATGAGATTGTAGGGATCACATAGAAACAAGCCCTGGTATGCCTACAGTGTTACATTTGCCAAAACGCCATGGCTACACTGACAAGATAAAACTCACATGATGGTATGTTAATAGTTCCTACTCAGGAAAGAGATTATGGTCAATTACCACTGAGGGGTTCCTCATCGTGGGTCAGATTCCTAAAGCTTGGTTTTCCATTTTAGGCCTTTAATTGATGCTTTTACCCAGAGCAACTTAGAATGAGCACAACTGAGAACTTCCTAGAGAGTTCTGAGGGGTTTGTCCATGATGTAATAAAGGTCAATTCAAAGCAACCTGGAAACAAGTTCCCATCAGCTCTCAGTATCTGATTGGCCCCAGAGTGTCTCCTATAGCCTTGAGACCAAACAAACGCTTGTTGCCTTGACCATGGCTTGGCTAGACTTGGAATGGCCTTCGAGGGACACAGAAACAGACAGCCAAGATAGCATTTTAACCTCTTGGCCACTCCCACCTACTGGCCCTCCCGACATAGAACCAGTGGCACTATCTAATAAGGCTAAATTGTGTTATAGCCAATGAAATTACAGACATGTGTCACAAGGCTGATGGAAACTGATTGGCTCAGCAAGTTTCCAAATTCCTGTTCATTCTGCTTCACTCTTCTAAACGTGTCATCAAACTGCGCCAGCTGGCATGGTTTTGAAGTGGTACCCACACACACACACACCCACCCAACTTTGCAGTCTATAGTGTGGCAAAAAAACTCCAGTTAGTCCTCAG
>OOFE01018805.1:7133-20554 GCA_900323365.1 Monocentris japonica | reverse complement strand
GGTCACGCCTCAGATGCACACATCAAAGTTGGTGAACATGTTTCAGATGTAGTTGCCCCTCTACCTTCCCCTAACGTTCATGGTCATGCATCCGATGCCCATATCAAAATTGGGGACCATGTTTCAGAATTTGTTGCCCCCTTTCCTACTCCCAATATCCATGGTCACTCATCCGACGCTAACATCAAAGTGGGGGAGTTTGTGTCTGACGTATCTGAAGCAAGACCTCTTTGGAATAAGCATGGGCATGCCTCAGACTGCACCCTCGAAGTAGGGTGTGTGGTATCTGGAAGTGAACCAGTGTTTTCCCCTTTGCCTGGAAATGCTTACGGTCATTCCTCTGACTCAACTTTAGGTATCGGGTGTGTAGTATCCAAAACTAAACCACTTCCATTGCCACTACCAGGCGCTTATGGCCACGCCTCTGACTCAATACTGGGGGTAGGGTGTGTGGTGTCGGGGGTAGAACCTCTACCATCGGGCCTACCAGCCAATGCTTACGGCCACTCATCAGACTCTTCACTGGGAATAGGGTGCGTCGTGAAAGGCAAAGGCAGCGGAGACCAGCAGAGACCAGAGGACAACCAAGACAATCAAGGTAGTGAGTGGTCCATGAAAACACTTTCACATTGGTTCTTTCATTGGTGAACTGAGCTCCATTATTCCTTGAGGTTTTGCTCAAATGATGAGAATGTAAACATCAAACAAAATACTTTTTATTGTTTAAAATTTAATTGAATCTGAATATTATCTTTTCCTGCAAGTTAATTTAAATTTTGGCCATGTTATCACCTCATTGTGTTTGCTGGCCCTATTATCATTCAAAACTGTGCGACATTTACAAGCAATCAACAATTAAATGTACCCTTTGGAATTTGTTTCGAGTAAATTGTGTCGTGGCACTAAAAGGTTAGGAAAAACTGCAGGTATGTTAATTCTAGCTTATTATTAGTAGCTTATTGTTCTAATCACAGAAGATGGTGTTCAGTCTGTTAAAATCCACTGAATATTTCCCTACATCTCCCTCTCCAGGCCTTATATCGTGGAGCCCTGGTGAGCAGCTGGCTGAGGGCATGGGGTCCTGGGCAGCGGGCTTGGGCCTGTCCCCTGGAGAAAAGTCTGAGCAGGAATACCTCCTCTCCCTGGCCGCTCAGTACCGGGTGGAGCAGTATGAAGACTGCTACAATCTCATGTGTGAGTTGAGTTGAAAACATAGCTGGCCAAGGATTAATGGTATCTGTAGCATATTATGTAGGCAATGGGATGTTCAAGAATTAAGCATTTCCCTGTGGATAGTGGTGCAGTCAATGCCATGATTCTAGAGACAAAATTTGACCTTAGTGAAGACTAGGGATGAGCAATTTTCAATGTTGTTCACAAATCAAATTTTTATATGAATTTTAGTTGAATTAGTCACAATTAACACTTTTTATACACAGTCACACAGTCTTAGAAATAGCAATGTGAGTAAGTTACATGCTCCCAAATTACACTAAAGTTTAATCCAATCACAACCCTACGTTACTATGTTTCAGCCTAGATCTTGTGAAGTAAAACAATCATATCTACATCTTCTGGGGAGATGCATGTGACAGTCTTACCACTTACTTCCTCAGCAGACACAGAGGTGGAAAGACAAGGTACTGTTTGGCAAAGACATTAAGTCTCTGGAAACGCTTCCTGTTTCCCCTCTAGCATTGGAGTGGCTTTTGTTTGGGTGGGATGCATGCGTCATTGAAGTTCTATTTTGTTTTGCTCTGCATCCATAGTGCAGTAGTCCTGCTCAAAAAGAGTGTTAATGACTGTGATGCTTTCAAGGTGGGGCACTATCATTCATACAGGCTTCCATCATAATCAATGATTAAAATAATTAGCCATAATTATTTTAAAAAGGGACATTGATCATTGTATTTTTGTCAGGACTGAATTTAATAAACAATTCAAATACTTATTGTGAATTATCCATTCTTGCAAAAAAAAAATTGGGATGTCAAGTTAACTTCAAGGATTAGAATTTGACTACACATGCCCATCCCCAGTGAAGACATACGTAACAAATAGCTTTTAGTATCTGAGCCATTTTAGGTGACCTTGACTTAACTTGCCAGCCTTCACATGAAAACCCTCAAAGATGACAATGTCACCTGCAAGATGAACCAAGTTGAGTGCAGGCCTTCTTTTATTTTTTTTTTCTTTGAAGTATGTGAAAAGTTACTATTTTTCCCAGGTGTGAGTGATTTTCATTCAGTAGCATGCCTGTCATCTTTCCCCAGCTTCGTCTCCAGAGTGTCAGCTGCTGAAGCAGGTTACGCGGGGTCCCTGGGGCCTTCCCATGGACCCGACCCTCCGCGGAGCCACAGACACCACCGCTGTCCAGCTCAGCGAGATGGTTTCCCTGCCAGTTCTGATGAAACACTCTGTCACTGCCCCGCTCATCACACAGTGAGTGTCTGAAAAAGCTGTGGGAGGAAAGGAGGGAGACAGTCTTGTCTTTTTGTGAGAGAGGGATCAAAAGTATCACTAGTTTGTGTCTAGAAATGTGGGTTTGGAGTGTCTGAGAAAGAGACATTGCGTGCATTTCTAAGTACAAAGTGTATGAGTGCTTTTCTGTGCAAGTTGTTTAAAGGAGAATGCCTCGTTTAAGGTAAAATTCAAGTGTGAGGTTTTCGCTGATCTCTGTCATTTCTCTGCTACCACTTAAACTTAAGTTGAGTGCATATTGTGTATTGGAGGTATAATTTAAAATCGTATTACCTTCCCTTCCTCATAGGATCCTATTCTGTTGGAAATTCCATCAGAACTATCCTGCTGGCAGACAACCTCGTCAATCTTAAGCTACAATGTTTTTGCACACTATACAGTGTCTCCTTTGTGTAAAGAAATTACTTCCTCATACTTTAGAGCACACAGCAGGAATCAATATATTTTGCGTTCGAATTTATAGCCATGAACTCTTATTTCACACATTTTTTCCCCCATGCTGAAGCGACACAGTGGAGTATGCCAGAAACTCTATTTTTATCTCATTGCTGCTGACTTTTCAGTTAGAGAACGTCCCCTAAATCACAATGTTATATAAATGTGAATTGCCCTAGGAATAATTTAAAGTGATGAAATAAATGGTCCAATAAGTGAAAAACACCAGTATATTCCCTTAGCTTCTCCTTTCTCCAGAGTGGATGTCTATCATCCTCGCAACCGTGTTTGGAATTTGCAAGTCAGCATCCTGCTCAGTATTCATTCTTGTGTCAAAACTTTCCCTCCTTATCTTGGTCATTCTCTCTCTTCTCCTCTTCCCCTACCTTCCACCCTCAGTGTATCTTTGGTGAACAAGGCAGTGGTGGACTACTTCTTTGTGGAGTTAGGGGTGGAGAGACACTTTGAGGCGCTGCGCCACTTCTTGCTGATGGAGGATGGAGAGTTTGCCCAGTCCCTCAGTGATCTTTTGTTTGAAAAGGTGATGCTCTTTCAAGGTAGAAGGTGTTGCTGCGATCGATCTCTTTGTACGCTCAAAATATGTGCAATATGTGGTTGTTTTTTTTTTTAAATTACTGCACTCAAGGGGAAGACAAAGAAGGACATATTGGAACAAGGCCTAATGCCTGTCCTTGTCTCCCCTTGAATGTAATACGTTTTTAAACAGAACCACGTATTCTGCTTTTTGATTGAGCACCACTCTGAAAATTACACTAAACACACAGTTTTTAGTTTGCACCATGTCTGAGGCAGAGCAACCTTGTAAACTCAGTGAGTGTGTGCATAAACAACTAAGTGGAAGTTGAATACTACTCTTTAGCATAACACCTTAGTGTCTGTTTTGTCAAAACAGTCACTAGTAGAAAAGTGGTACTTAACCATGTGCCATCGAGGCCCAAGAGTATGCAGGTTTTCATTCCCAACCAGTCATTACACCAGCTCATTCCCTGATTAGCACACCGTCAACCAGTCAGGGGGAGGTAATCGCTGAAATCAGCCAAACCAGTGTTTGGTTTGAATGAAAACTTGCACACTCTTTGGCCTTGATGGCACATGATTGAGAACCACTGGTGTAGAAATATGATTCGGTTATCCATATTTGACCTATGTGTCGTTATTTGACTGATGTCTCCTCCCCCTAGCTGGGCAGTGGTCAGACTCCCGGTGAACTTCTGACCCCTTTGGTCCTGAACTCCATTCTCAGTAAGGCCCTCCAGTACAGCTTGCATGGAGACAGCGCCTTGGCTGCCAACTTCACCTTTGCCCTGCGCTTCCTCCCAGAGACCTTCCACCCCCATGCCCCCGATTCTCTCAACTGCCTAGAGCTACGCTACAAGGTAAGGCGGAGTGTCTTTGAGTGAGTAACAGGGAAAGAGTGTACGTCTGCATGGGTGTGCCTGTCTCAGCATGAGTGGCAGCTTGAATGTGACAAGCTGTCATGTTTTGACAAACTGCTATGGGCATGGAAAATGAGCTTGTCACACACTTAAGTGGTTGAACCTCTCAGATTGATTGGAGTAAGGTCTGTTGGATGACATGCACAGTGACTAATGCCCTGCACATTATCCTCTTCTCTTGTTCTCTCCTGTGTTGTCCTTCATCCTCCCCTATCTCTCCCGTTACCTCTCTTGCTCTCTCGCTGGAGCTCCATCTTGATCCTCATCTGAATCTCTCTTGCTCTGTCCTTATCTCATGTTCCATCCCTCCCATACCTTTGCTTACTCTCTCCCTCCATATATCTTTCTGCTAATCCTTCTTCCCTCTCTCATCTCCCCTTGCTCTTCCGTTCAAAATCTCCTCTCTATCAATGTCTCTTCACCCACACATTTCTCCTCCTCCCTCGCCTCCTGTCACTCTTTTACCTGATTTTCCCCATTCCCATTCTCTCTCACTTTCTCGCCCTCCTCTCTTGCTCCCTCTCACGCTCCCTCTCACACCATCACTCTTTCTGTCTTTCTCTCTTTTCCCAACCTGTCATCTCCCAGGTGGACTGGCCGTTGAACATCATCATCACGGACAGCTGCATGAACAAGTACAACCGTCTGTTTTCCTTCCTGCTGCAGCTCAAACACATGGTGTGGAGCCTCCGTGACGTCTGGTTCCATCTCAAGAGAACAGGTGAGAAGATATTGCTCGTCTATTGTGCTCCTGCTTGGACTCAGAGGGGAGAGAGAGCAGATTCTTCCTCTCCTGCTTGAAATGTTTATAAAATATTCAGAGGGGGGGAACGTATGTTGAGATTCCTTTCATGGTTTATTTATACAAACCACATCTCATACCGATGTGTTTACTGTAATACAGTGTGCTTCAGTGGGTAGTATTATTGATCAATGAAAGGCTGTGTAAAAATAGATAACTTGGAGGGGGGGGGCTATATTGACCATAAATATCTCATCTAATAGTCTCAATTGTCCCAATGCAGTAAACTCCACCCAGCTGGTACTCCAAACAAATTAAGACAAACACTAAAAATCATTTGCAATTATTTGCAATTATTTGTTTCCATCAGCGCTGGTGAAAGGCGCAGGCCGCTCTGTGCAGTTCCGCCAGCTGCAGTTATACAGGCATGAGATGCAGCACTTTGTCAAGGTGATCCAGGGCTACATCGCCAACCAGATCCTGCAAGTGTCCTGGAGTGAATTTACAGCCAAGCTGGCCACTGCCAGTGACCTGGATGCCATCCACCGCACACACGCAGACTACCTCAACAGAGCCATCTTTAGGTGAGGGGTGGAAGTGCACACACATACACAAAGTACAGCATCTTCATCAAGTGTTCAACCTCCTTTTTGTGTGGCATTTTATGGTTTAACATACTGAATTCAGATGGATTGAATTAGGATGTTGTGTCACTGATCCACACACAATAACTCATAAAGTTCAAATGAATTGGAGAAAAATCCCCAAATCAAGATGAGCCAAGCTGATAGAAGCATCCAACAAGACTCAAAGCTGTAAGGTGCTTCTTCAAAGTATTGGTCGACAAAACAAATCAATTTAAACCATTTTGAATTTCAGCTGCAACACCAAAAAAGGCAGAAAGTCAAGCGGGTTGCATACTTTCTGAAGGCACCGTACATTCACACCAACTTCCTAAAGAGATATTCTACATCCATCATTTCATCTGAATTCTACCTCCTCTGAACAAGTTGATTAAAATTCCACTTGTGTCTGAAGCTAACTTTTGAACCCCATGAATGATTTAATTAGGAAAGGTTGTCAGTATTACATTTCTCCATGTAATGTCTAAAAAGTCATTAGAAAGTTACGTCATTTTTCCTCAACCTTTACCCGCTCTCCTCCCCAGGGGTTTGCTGACAGAGAAGGCAGCTCCGGTCATGAATATCATCCACAGCATCTTCAGCCTGATCCTCAAGTTCCGCGCTCAGCTGATCGCACAACCCTGGGACAGCCAGCAGGGGGAGGCAGTGCACCCCAGCTTCATCGCCATGCAGCAGTCTTATAACACCTTCAAGTATTACTCTCACTTCCTCTTCAAAGGTAAAGACACAGAACACCGCTCGAATACCTATTTAATGGGACTTTTGATTTTGGGCTGTTTATCTCCAATCACCTACATTTCAATTTTAGCAATGAGTTAGGAACTGCTTTACTTTGATGACCTTTCCTTTGCTTGCTTTGATCATGATTGCAAACATGTAAGCTTGTTGCAGTTGTTTTATATACACTAAATGCCATTGCTTTCTTTGGTGCTGCAGTGTGTTTTCTCCATGTCTGTGATATTTACATAATGGGGGAAACACATCATTAAAGTAGCTGTCTTTCTTTTCCCAGTGGTGACCAAACTGGTGAACAGGGGCTACCAGCCTCACTTGGAGGATTTCCTCCTCCGCATTAACTTCAACAACTACTATAAAGACTCCTGAGCTGTGTGTATGTTTTACATGATATAGGCCAGTTGGTGGATGCTTTTATCCCAAGCGTCTTCCAATACCATAAGTGCATACATTTTTAGCATGGGTGGCTGCTAGTGAACCCTCATTTTGGCAGTTAGTGACATGCTCTTACCCATTGAGCTATACAGGACCATTTGCCTTGTGTGCATTACAATCTAAATCCCCTGTCTGTCTAGAAGGCCGCAGTATACATATTGCATAACCATTTCTGGCAGTCATTTCTGTGTACAAAGTATTGTAGAACTGTATGTTTGTAGCATTGATTTTCACATTGAAGGTCTCTGTAGATAAGTAGTTTGAGCTAATGCACAGGATTTGAACTAGAAGTAAGTGTGTGATTGGCTGTGAAACTTTAATGGCATATAGTATTTTAGAAGCAAAGTCTGATGTCAAACACTGAGCTGAAGCCAAATATGATACCTCCCATGCTCAGGTGCACCTCCTGCTGTATATTTTAGTGCTCGCCAACAGGCTGTGTGTAAATGTTACACTATATGGAAATAAAAACGCAAAATGCTTCATTCTTGGGTGTTCATTTTGACGTGCTTTCTTGATGAAAAGAAAATACAACATGTTCTTAAGAAAAAGTTACTTATATTTATTAAAGATTGTATCTTAACATTTTATTTAGAAAACTAGGACAAACTGAGTGCAAAGCCTTATGGGTAGTACTGTCAACTTAAGTCGTTTACAAAAAGATACAGAGAAAGGGAGAAATGCAGTCCTTGCCATATTACTTGCATTAATTTTCTAGACTGCAAGTACCCACATTTTTTCTTACTGTGCATTAAAAGCAGAAGTATCTCCAAAGACAGTTCAGCACATCTGTAAGGATAACTGGCTGTATCGCGGCCTCTTAATAGGGTTTCATGAGTAGATAGTGAACGTGTACCCCCCGCCCCCCTTACTGAACATCAATAAAAAGGAAAAACCCATGCGCCAGCTTGCCTAGGGCATCAGGCCCAAAAAAATACGCAGTCTTTGATGTTTGATGACGTAAGCAAGTTGGTATGTGGGTTCCTCTGGTTTTATTGATGGCGTGAGTGATGCTTTCAAACCAGCTGTAAGAGCCTTTGAGAAAGAAGGGAACAAAATCCATTGGATGGGTAAAAACAGTTTCTATTTATAGCATCAGAAGGCCTGCTAATATGACAGACTAAAACTCTTTTACATCAGGCAATGGAAAGAACGATGTTTTGACAATTATGATTCACTTCCTTGAATCACAATGTGGAGTGTCGTTAAGAATCCAACATGCTTATTACCTATTATTACAGTGGAGGTGGCAGTCCCATCTGAAATAGCCACACATTATCGTAGTTCTACATGGATCTCTGTAAGAACAGCTCTAAAGTACTGATGCAGACGAAGCAAGCAGGCAAACAAATGCACTGAGTAACACAATGTAACTTCACGATCAACGTCAAGTCAGTGGCTTTGACCTCTGTACTCTACACAGTACAAAACATGTCACATTCACACACAGTGCGTCATGGGCTTTTAGTGCCCCATCGAGATTAATACTGCAGCTCAAATGGGCTGAAATGGAATGAAAACACATTGGGATTCAGTGGGAAGGGGGAATTTCACAGATCAATGATTTTCCCTTCACTTTTTACACTTACGTTTTGATTAGCATTCGTATGGGTGAGCGGCGAGCGTATTGCTTTTCAATGAGTACATAATCCCCCATTGTGGTCTGTCTACATGCGTTATTGTAATAATTCAATTGTTTTTTTTTGTCAGTATTCGTTACAGTTCAGTGCCCAGCGCAGAGACTCTAATCTACTGTGAAGGGAATGAGAGAGAGAGAGATAACTCAGAGCACACCATTAATCATGCACCGCATCACTCCTAGCATATTGATTCTGAAAAATCTTAACGCAGTTCAACTCTGGTTAAACATATAGACACTGGAACAGCTCATATGTACAAAGGCCTTCAGTAAATTGAATGCAAAGAACTTTTTAACATTACTAGATAATATTCGGAGTGCTCCAGGAGTAACTGGCGAATAGAGGGTTAATCTATAGACTCGTTTGTAAAGGTAGTAGGAAATTAAGCAAAAATGAAATAGTTCGGCATACTTCTGTGTAACGTCGTAGCATTGCGAGACTGAGCGCCGCAAAAGTTCCACTTTGAACTTTTGTTTCACAACTAAAAGTTCATGTTCATCCTGATTGTGCCCACTGCTTCAAGACACACTCGTAAGATTTGCTGACAAGCTACACAACGGTCGACGCCCTGCAGACAGAAAGGCAAACGCATTCTTAAGTATTAGCTATCCTTCATAGTCATTCAAATCTTCAATCTTTTAAGATCACACTGTCCCAGTTAGTGCCTTCTATAGCCAGAGTCGTTAAATAGCTCTAAACCCTGGAAGTGCAATAACATTGTCCTACAGGAATAATCAAGAAATAAATGCTAGAGTAGTTGCTGAAAGTTGGACTGTAAGACAAAGTCAAAGGCCAACTCTCCAAAAAGTCTTCAAACTATGTAATGTAAACCTATGAATGTAAACCTAAATTGAAGCAAAGGTCAAAGTCCAAACATAGCTGGGGATATTAGTTCCACCAAGGAAAAGAGAGGATAAATCATGATCAATACCTATATTATGGTGTCCCTTTGTAGTAAGTACCACCCCCAGTGGTGTAAAAAAAATAAAATAAAAAAGGACCCTGTACCAAATCCAAAGACCCATGCTAAAATCTTACCTTGCCAAAGCAGATCTAATGGAATAGACGGTCCATGTAACCCCCTGCCACTGCCCTCCTCTCACATTACAGCAAAGAATACCAGGACATCTACACAGGTTCAAAGTGAACCATGTTCTCTAATATGGGCGGTATGGTACCAGAGTTAGGACTAGGGGTCATGATGAGACCTTCACCCAGGAAAGCCCTCTCTCCTGTGTAAAGGTCAGACCCTGGCCCTGGTGTTGGTTGTGGTGGTCCTGGTGGGGGCTAGGCCTCAGACTCCAGGTCTTCTTGTCCTGCTCCGTTGGCTGTGTCGCCTGTCTCAGGCTCCAGCAGCAGGAACTTGCCGTCGTTGGTAAGAGGCATGGACTTCATCAGCTGGGCCAGGGCCTCGGGGTCCTAGTGTACAACCAAAATGGATTGAGTTACAAGAAGAACGCTTAACTCTAGCTGTTGGAGTGTCCTTGATTTTTACTTTAATTCCTCAGTGATAATGAATGTTGAATGTATTTTGCGTCATCTGCCTTGCCGTCTTACCATCATGAGGACCACAATGGAAATAAATCTATCTTAGTTGTGATATATTCTATGATTTGATTTATCCAATACTGTAACTGTTTTTGCACAAAGGATAGATGATTTTATTGAGAGGCTACTGGAGTTACCTTCTTGGCTTCTATTATATCCTTCCCCAAGCTTATGGTGTAACATATCTGTGAATAAAAGACAAACACAGTCAAACAGACTTTTTAGGATCATCCAAAATGCATGAAGACAATTTCTGTGCTTCCCTTCACTGAGAAAACTTCACAGCATTTGGTGAATCGACCTTTTCGCCCTCTGTGTTGCTCTCGAAGACAAAGGCACTGAAGGAGGGCTCTCCCTCCTCATCGCCATCGCTCCAGTCCCTGCCCTCCACCACGAAGCCCATCAGCCTCCCGTTCTCCTGGTGAGCTGCAAACTGGCACACCTCCCCGAGCTGGAACTGAGGAGAAGGGAGTGAGGGAGGGGAGAGAGAGAGAGAGAGAGAGAAAGAAAAATGTGGGGGTGGGAGACATGATAAAGTCAACAATATGCAACTAAACCTGTCAGTATAAAAAAGAAAGGCAGACGTTTTGCAATACTTACACTTATTCTTGTAACTTGAGTCTGAGGGTCAATCAACCTATTGTGAAGACACGACACAATGAAGACTTACGGAAAGACAGCATCACTGCAGAAATACTCTGGCCTTCTCTTTTGTGTATAATAGTCTGTTTGGGTAACTCTTTCCTTCCCTTCCCTCATTTAATTTCTTGTAGAGTACAATCGACATTGCCCTGGAAATTTCTGAACGTATCAACACCCTTATGTTCTCCACAATGTATGGTTAATTCAGTATAGGCTTTGAATGCCTTCAGTTTTGTATGGTATGCAGTGCTCCCAGAGATGAAATTCATAACAATGACACTACATTGACCATTCCACACTGTACCTGAGGCAACTGCTAGTGACCATGAGGTGGGACTCGGTGGTCCTGAAGATGTTGTGGATGGCTCGGGCAGCAAGCACCTGCCTCATGGCCTCATAGATCACTTCCTGATTATTGCCACAGCGCACCGCCATGGAGCCCAGGAACCGCACAGCAAATACCTGCTGCAGGAGGGAGTCTGCAGAAAGATACATACACACACATAAAAAGGCATAAACACACAAGGACAGCAAACACACAGGTTAGTAAACACAGACACTCAAACACACACCAAAGAGGTTGAAATGAAACAGTCCTGGAGGGAGTGAAAGTGGACCATTAAATGGTAAATGGAAAATGGTTACCGTCACTATCTGTGGAACAGTCATCATCTGTCTCTCCAAACGGATTTGTACGCCTGTCAGGAAGGAAGCACACATCGGCAAAAAAACAATTAAACCCCTGAGTTGAGCTATTGAGAAGCATCTTTGCTTCCTGGAAATTATATAATATTCATTATGAGGATGGCTTTCAGGAAATTCTCTCTCTCTCACACTCTCTCTGTCTCTCTCCCTCACCTCCCCCCGCCCCTGTTCTGGTCCTGAAACTCGGAGGCTGGCAGCATGATATCAAACTGAATCGGCGTCCCAGGGGCTATCAGGTCTTCTGGTTCCGGAGCAGCCCCCGTCTTCCGAGAACCACCGCTACTGGGCTGTATACCTCCTGGCTTCGCTCTACAGGGACAGAGCGTTGGATGGAAGGTTTTGGGAAATTGCCCTGTTAGTCCACTTACCCACTAAGTAATGAGCACATTGACAACAAAGCCATACATGTGCCCCAGAAATGAGAACTTGTAGCAGCTCGAAAGCTAAATGGTGAGTAATCTTAAATTGTATACCGCCAAACCACCACAAAACTGTTAGATTTGGCGCCATATCATTTAAGAACAGTTTTGTGTAGGAGATTGGTCAAATTTATATTAAATAAAAATAACTTTCCTGTTTTGAACCAGGGATTACTTTCCCCATTTCCATAGGAAGTGAACGTGGTGGGCAATGTGAGACTGTGTACGGCTAAAAACCACGGCACAGTAGACAAATATGTAGTTGCTCAGTTCCAAAAATAAACTTGGCTGCATCAGCTATATTGAGTTACAAATTTCATTTTTCAACTGTTGTAACAGTTAATACTGTAACAACAGTACTTTGTGTTCATAAGTACTTTTTGTTAATAAAAGGTCAGTCTACTTACTTTGGATAATGCTAGTCAGCTACTATCACTCAACATAATGTATGATAACCTTTTAGCACCAGAACTAAAGATCTACAGGGGACACATGTATGATTTTGGTCTCTTTTGATGGTCTTATCTCATAGCCAATCTCCCAAAAACTGTGTATTTCTTTAAATTAATCCTTGTTCTCATTTTACTTGTATTCCTTTAAGGAGTGATGAGAGTGGTAGTGGAGAATTATGTGAGGAAGCAGTCTTGTAGAGTGCTATTTTTGCGGAGACATAATAAAAATTTCACAGTAAATACTGGCACGGTACAGCGACAAAAGAACCTCATACAGATGAATGTGTAAGTGCTAGACATATGATAGACTGTACACTGTAGAGAACACTCCTCGGGGTCCAGAGTACAGCTGGTCTTTCTATCCTACCAGGTAGACCTGTCTTCCCAGGTCTAAATCAGTCCCTGATTAGATAAAAACTGATAGAATAGAAAACCAGCAGTACTCTGGACCCGGAAATGATTGACAGCACATTTAAATGATGGTACTTGGATAGTCATTAACTTAAGTCCTCAGTTTTCAAAATGCTAACACACTTTATACTATATAGATATTAAATGATGAAGTTCAAGTACAGCTACATGGTGAACATTCAACAATCGTATGAGCTACATTCCTGACCTGTCAGGGTTGGGTGAGCCCTCCTGTCTCTTCTCAAAGCTGGTGATGGGGGTGACTGCCTGGATGGCTGTTTGGTTCAGCCGGATGGCCACAGCCTAGCAATGGGGGACAGGGGAACATTGCATCTGTATCAACGTGTGCGTCATCTATAAAACCACAAGAGGGTGCAGTTTTTCCTCAAGCATGTTGGATTTTACAAGCAAGTTGGGTTGTAAGAATTACTTAATGATTCATAATACATACTTCAAATCACATCAAGACACAATAACTGTGAAATGTAGGGTGTTATATGTGGTCATTTATTTCAGGAGTGGTTAAAGAATGCAGTTCAGCAACAACATATTTGTTTGTATACAAATGAGTGAATCCATGCAGTTGCACACACACTTGGAGAAAATGAAGGCAAAGGTTCTGTCAGCCTCCAGTGATAACAGCATTCTCACACGCCACTGGATGAGACATAGTCT
>OOFE01018799.1:0-10304 GCA_900323365.1 Monocentris japonica | reverse complement strand
TTTATATGCTATTGTTTTTCTTATCTCACTGCTGCTGTAACAACACCATTTCCCCTCTGTGGTATTAATAAAGTTCATCTTAGCTTATCTTCTTTCATACCTTTCAAAACTGAGCTTCAACCTTTCAAAACTGAGCTTCAAGCTTTCAAAACTTCTTTAGATTGTGGCAGTGACCTTGCTCCTTTGTGATTTCATACCCTTACTGACTTTTGAACGATTTACATGTTCTCAGTTTTGTTTTACGTTATTATAGACACTGCAGATTACTTGCTATTGTATTGTACGCGTTTTCAAACCATTTTGTCTACTGTTTTGACAATATTGTTCCTGATTAAAAATGGTTTGATGCAACAGAGTATCTGCTGACGCCATGAGGATCCTCTGAGTGAGGAAATAGACATCATAGTTTCAGCCTGGATGAATACTGCTGCTGTTAATGTCCCAGGTTGAGGTGATAACTGTGGAGGATATGTTGTAACTGCTGGGAATGTCTGGGAGTTCAGCGTCTTATCGAGGGAAAGGAAACAGGAATGAGACCAATACTGTAGGTGGAAGGGGTGATTAATGGGCGCTACTCTGCCAGACAAACAATCCATGCTCATACTTCTCATAAGACGCGCTTTGGCACCGAAACACCATAGTGGCACTGAATAATCTGGTGTGAACACGACACCGAGTTGAATTCCTACTCCACCTTTGTTATTTTCCATCTGAAAACGTGTTGAAGACATTCCAGCATTGTGGAAAATGTGTGCACTAAGTAAATGAACAGACATTAGTTCAATTCCAGAGTCACATAGCCTAGAACATGATTCTAGGAGGGACTGGGGAAGAGGGATCTAAGGGATCGGGGAGGTAAAAGTGGGTCCCTAAGCAGCTTTTGTCATGACACTCAATATATAATTAGGATAGGGTTATATATGGAGCCGATATTTATTAAAAATCAGATATTGGCCAATGAGTGTCGTCCATCTCTGATATGATGGATATTATGCAGTTTGATTACATATTTATTGTAGAATTGATCGATACTTCACTGGTTGTCTATAGGAAGCCCTTAACCTGAGTTGACTCTAATGAGACATTTTGATCAGATTCCACACAGAGAAGCATGAACATGTTTTATTATTGCTATTATTTCGATGCAGAGTGAATAGAATTCTGGGGAAAACACTGAATACGTGTCAATACTTAGATTTCTGAGTATGAAAAAAGTCCAATACTGGCAAAAAAAATTAAAAATGAACAATTCAATTCAATTTTCAAGTTTTTAACATTGGCTATTAATCCATGGATAACTGGCCAAACATAATCAACGTGATGTCACATCGAGATAGTTCCACAGCAGCTACAATGGAAAACGATACAAAAATGTTCAGCGATCTAAAACATCAACAGTAAATGTCAGATTTTGGTGTCAGTCCCTCAGAATCAAAGAGCAAGGGCTTCTTTCTAGACCGACATTCAACAATCATACATGGAGAAATCCATCCGAGTAGAGGAGAGAGACCAATTTCTCCACCAGCAGTAGCCTCAATAGACCAGAATGCAATGCAGCCACAAGACATTATTGGTTTTCACTTTTTCTCGAGTATCCTAGGGTGGATTTCTCTATTAACTCCTCATGGAGAAATTCAGGCCTTCACTTTTTTCTTCTGAAGAAGCGGTTATATTCATTGAGTATGCATGGTGTATTTCAGTGCTTGCTGTCTATACTGTATGTGTGTGGGAACATGGTGACCTTGTAGACTATGAGGATAAATGATATGGCTGTCTGTCACCTGCTCTACCCAGGTGCTCTAGCCTAAGCCTTCATTACTGCAGGATAGAGACTAAAATGTATTCCCAGGACTTACTAGAAGAGAAAGGAGATAAAAAAATGTCCTGTGAGCCCCAGCTGGGACACATGAGAGCCACTATGGCAATCCTCTTCCTCTAATCTTCACATACACCTGCATGAGTCTAACGTGATATACTGTAGCCAACCACTCCCTGATGATTTTACTCTTTAGATCTTCAACTAGGTTTTTGTGTGTTGGTTTCATTCGATTCCATTGAACCGTCCAGTAAATGTGAAGCAAATTTAAAAATGTGCAATAAAATGCGAATTCAGAGTGTTTCCACCAGCTGGAAAAAAAATCCTAAACTAGCTTCCTAAATGTAGAACTACATACATTCTTCAGCATCACATTACAGAATTTTGTAGTTTTCGATTTCTTGTAATCGCTAGAAGACAAGTCATAGAGATGCCGGTACCGGTGAACTTACTCTGCTAACCTCTCTTCAAATTAGTCCATCTTGGGTGAATTGGATATAGTGCCAGAAGGAACATGAGGTAATGTTTTTACTGGAAATCCCGCGCCACCTCTCTGACAAGCCAATGAACGTCTCTGTGGCCCCTGGCACGTAGTGTGCAAGACCTGCAAGACCCAAGATCTGCAACCCTCTATGGAAGTTGCAGACACCCATATGGGCATTATATATATGTGCGCAAATGTCCACTACAACATGGATTTGAGAAGGAGGAATTGGGTGCGGAAGATAGCATTTACACAGTTATGCTATGTCATAATGTTATACCGCTATTATCCTTATTGCCATGGTAGCCAAAAGCCGTGGAGCAGAAATCCTGCGTGAGATGTACAGAGCTGTATCCACTATCAGCTCTGTGGAAGATTGTCAGGTTTCACTGTTCTACTACATTCCAATGTCCTATTTAATTCCTCAGGCGATACCAGCTGTTGGTTTTCTTTTCTCAGTTCATTGAGTTCTCACTTCAAAAACTTTTGCTCTGGAATAAGCTGTTGTCAGGCTTCATTGACCAACACTCCCTAGGAGAGTGTTATGATGTGACAGCTATTTCTACATCCCCTTATTTCAGTCAGAATGACCTCATACCACCCCCCCAATGCCATGACATCACTTCCTACAGTATGCTGCTCCCACTTGGACAAAGAGCATCCAGCCTCCTGTCCACAGGCTCTCTGGTCTAGGATGCACTGAGGTTTTCAGCAGGTTTTCACCTGCACTAGCATGTGGAGGAAACATTGAGTTAGCAAACTGAAACATTAAATGCTCACATTTATCCCTTTTAGTTAGCATTACTCAAAAACTCATCCATCAAACTGCAGTTTTGATGGACGCTGGGGTGTGTGTGTTTTATTCAGCGCAGAAAAAGACATTTGTGAGAGGGAATGTCTATGTTAGCCTGGTTGTTGTCTCGCTAGTTCGCTAGCTAATTGCATAGCTAATAACCAAAGAAAAATCATTGTAAAAACGTTAATGAATAATGCAGATGGACATTTTCTTTTTTTTTAAATCATAGAGTGAATGATGACGTGAACACTCAACAGTCTAGAATACTTTTAGAACACTTACTTTTACTTAAAAATAGTAAAATAACAAAGTAACAGTAGCAAAGTTGCAGTACTTTTACTTGAGTAGGATATTTCTGTACTCTTTTTTTTTTTTCACCCGTCTGTAGGCTTACCTTGTCGGGATCTACTCACAGTCTAAACAACCAACCATCCAATATATGATTATCAAGTAGCTAATAAGGCCACCAGTCCATCACAGGACCAACACAGCTATATAAACACTCCCATTCATACCTATCGGCAATTTAGAGTCCCCGATCCACCTGACCGTGGGAGGAAACCCAAGAGAACACGCAAACTACACACTGAGAGGGCCCGGAATAGAGCCCATAACGTTCATCTGGCTGTGAGGCAATAGCCCCACAGCCAGATGATTTCAGGACGGGGTCCCGAAATCTTTCCCTATAGTCATTATGTCATCCCCTAAACCCAGCTCCAGCATTGCTTCACAGAGGATCAGCTCTTGCCAGCAAGTCCAGGAATGTTGGATTGCTTGTTGTGAGGTTGTGAAAAGACTCCCTGAAGTATATTGGGGCAACTCACAACATTACACTTCCAATGCTGCTTAAAGGGAAACGTACTGTTTTGCCGCCCAGTGGGAAGAACACAAATCACTGGAAGTCCGCCTTTGGGCATGTGGATGTACACCACACTTACAACTGCACACAAATACACTGCAGAGAGCTCTGGGTTGTGTGACGCCAATAGAGTGGATCTGTGCAGGCGTCTACCTGCATTGTGTATGAAGAGAAGAGGAATCAGGTTCTGCAATTCCTGTGTCTTCAGGCCAGTTAAATCATATGTCACTGTTGGTGGACTGCCTGCACTGGCTGGTCTGTCTTTTTTAGTGCCTGATCCCCCTAATGAATTAATATATTAGTTATATCTGTTAGTTAAAACCATTAATTAATGGCCAATCATGATGTACAAATGTATTAAGTCACCACACTAATGAAGGTATGACTCATTCATTTGTTAATGATGAGCTTTGGGAATTCCTGATAGTCCATTCATGAACTGATGCATTAATTTGTGTTTATTTGTGTACCCTTATTATAAAGTGTTACCCATATTTCTCCTGCGTACAGTGCTGACAGGAACTGGGCTGAACCTAATCTCTGAAATGTATCACGTCAACCATCCGCAGCGTGCGTTTCTTTTCCCTAGCAGTTAACCAGTGACGGACGCCCTGGGGCGATACCTTGCTCAGGTACGCAGTACGCATCCCAATCGCTTAATCTTGTTTACCTCGCTCCCCGGCGCAGAGAGAACAACACTCTATTATTCTCTGCCATAAAGGAAACAGAAGACGCTCTCAGCAAAAAAGGAAAGACGTGCTTTTCTGTGATGGGCCTTGCCATGGCTGGAATACGATGCTGGTTGTTGCAACAGGCCCTCACTTTTAGTCCTCGCTTTTGCTTCGGCAGTATGTACAGAATGCAAGTCAGGCATTAGTGGTAAATAAAAATGTGGGTAGGCTATGATCTTCAGTTAGTGGTCACCATCAGGCAAAAACAAAAAACAAAAGATCAGTTATATTTTAAGCGTAGATTTGTGCCTTTTTGTTAGGCAACTTAACACGTTGACGGCCTGTAATGGCACTTTGAATTTTGAGGACTTCCCGTAAGGTGAGGAAAAGATCTAACGTTGGTGAGTCCAGCTTTCTCTGGATAGAGCGCTTACTCACTGCTGTTAGGAGATACTTTTGGATTTCACTATTAAGTCACTTCCTGTTTGGATTAGATTTCCCCACCATACCCGACACCGGAATGTAATTTGGGCCAATAGGGTGAATCTACGACGTCTCAATTACAGGGGATGGCACGCTCTTCTCTGTTGCAGCCCCACTTTCTGCATTAAAATCTTACCTAGTGCAGCTTTAAAAGACTGTATGTAATCTGCAAAAAAAAAAAAGGTGCATTAGGCGGGTTTACCCTCCACTACACCTCTCTCTGAACCCCTTGAACCTATCCGCCCATCTCCAACCATCCAGTCTCCAGCAACCTCCCAATACGGACCCCCACCACCCACTTGGACAAATACAGTTAATTGCAACATAAATGAAGGCGCAGATAACAGAAAAAAACTATTAGGACCGAGGTTCAAGAATAATAAACAGGCCTTTGGCTCGTACCAAATCTGAGGACTACCTCAGGCTATCTGCACAATACCAACATAGTTTCATCGTCAGTGTGTTTGTGCTAGGGGGATAAATATTTTCTCATTACCTTGACATATTGACTTATTTCATAATTGAGCACGGTACGTAATGAGTTGATCCATTAATGAAGCATTGATGTTTTTCCAATTCAACCATGGGGAAAATGTAACTCGACCCCCGGTGTGTAGAAAGAATTTCTCTTTTTTTTTTTTTGCCATAAATCACCCAGATTTTTCTAAACCTCTGTTTATGTGGTAGATGTGTATGGTAGAGCGAGTGTAGTGATTTATGTACAGTAAAAAGCAGCATAATCAAAGTCTTGTTAACAACTTTGGAAAATGAATGTAAAGCTACATTTCAGCTCGGTAATCTCGAGAGCACCTTGGGAACACTGACGTCAGTGTCTCCGAGTCGCCTCCTTCCCCGTCTTGAAACAGAGCGGACCCTTAAATCAAAAAACCCTCCTCGGCCCTGTCAAAACGGCCTCAGAGCCACAACCAATAATAATAAACATGTTATTTTCAAATCAGCTAAATTAGTGGTTATTAAAAAGTTCCTTTCACACTAATGATTGGTTTAATGATTTATGGCTAACCGGAATGAGCCCTGCCAAGCGGGCTGTTGAGAGGCTGTAATGATTTCTCTAGTTTTTTTGCAGCCTTTCTCTTTTTTTTCCTTCAGCGATTGCCTGAGCCTCTACAGGTCTGATTTACGTCCAAAGACAACACGATGTGGTTGGGATGAGCGTGTGTGTGTGAGCGTGTGTGTGTGTGTGTCTGCTCAGGGGATGGAGTTGCAGTAACGGCTGTATATCATGGCCTTGCATTCTCTCTTCATGTCTTCACTGGTCAGAAGTTGAAGGAACAGAGAATCTGTGATGCAACGTATCGCAGATTCATATGGAGCGCTGGGGTGTGTGTGTGTGTGTGTTTTATTCGGCGCAGTAAAAGACATTTGAGCGTATCAACATGCATATAGTGTGTAAAGCAGTTACGGCTTGCATGAGAGGGAATACAGTATGCGTGCTTGCAGCTATCACTGTGCTTCACTGTGCTACGGGCCAAAATTATTTGCACTTTTGGGAACTTTTGTGTGTGTGTGGGCGTAGCTGGGTGTGTGTGTGTGTGTGTATACACTGGCGACACGGTAGCCCTCTCTCTGTTGATATAACTTGAATGAACAGACCGCCACTGTGTATGGACTCCTAGGATACTGCCACATTCAGCCCAGGGAAGGGGGGAGGTGGTCAGAGACCCTTAGCTCTACTGCCTATTTTGCTGAGAGGAGACCCCCTTAGAGCCCCCTCCATCACCCCTCCTCAAGCACATTTGGCCCCAGCTCTCCCCCTTGAAAGGTCCTGTACACATTTGATGACTGAAAGAGTGTGTGTTTATGGTCGGCAGAAAAACAGGGTGGTTCTGTGTGACGGCCTACGGTGATGTAATCTCTATATATGTTTGGGAGATATAAAGGCCTGATTCTGTGCACAGGGGGCACATTGTGTATGAAATGAATGGAGGCTGAACATGAGAGTGATTGCTCCCCCTTTGGCTTCCACTGCCAGAGTGATGAAAACAGTGAGGGCAACCCTTTTTTGTGCATAAATGAATTGCCGAAAAGTTTTCTGACAAAATCTAGAGGCTTCATCATCAAACAAACAAGCTGACGACTCCCTCTTACCAAAATGGCACATCTAACCCTCACTACCTGTTCACACCGTGAGCAACTTGGTTGCTGGGTCTCTCTATTCTGACCGACTGTGGGTAGTGCAAGAGGCTCCGATTGTGTCTATGTTGCAGTCTGCAGCTGCAAACGTCTTAACAGTCAAATCCTGTATTTTTCTCTGCTTTGGTATTGCCTTTCATAAGGTAACGTTGTTTAGCTAACTAGCAAGAGCTACTTCAGTAGCATTAATCAAAAATAAACAAAATAATCAATAAAATGACTTCAGCGATGGATGCATCCATTCTCCAAGCATAGTTTTTGAGATGTCTTTCAAAAGAAAATTGTAGAGAACTGGGGAAGTTTGAATGGCTGAAATCCATTGTGGAATCAAGTGTGGAAATCTGATTGGCTGTTGATGGTTGATGACAATCATCATCATAGAGCTCAACCGTGAGGTTCCGGAAGTGAAAATCCCATTCATATTGTGATTATTAGCCATAATGTCATAACCATCCAAGGTAGACTTACCACAAGCTATGAGATTGTGAAATGATGGTATATGCTCCTGTAGAAGCCACAAGTCCGTATGATATCAACCTTATTTTAAGAAAAACATGTTTTATTCGCAATGTCATGGAGAAGTACTACACTACCCACAGTGTAACAGCGACGTCTCTGATTGGTGGAGCTCGCTGTTACCATGGAAATGTTTACTGCACCCGCGAATGTCATGCTGGTTAGTGAGTTACTGCTACCACTGAACTCTACGATCGTTTACGTTATATTTACCACAGAGCAACCATGATTTCCCTTTCTGACATGCTGCGTTTTTTTAGAGATGAGGACAAGAGTGTCCAAAGGGGTGAAAATCACTACAAGTCAGGCCATGTACTGGAGTGTAGTATTTGTGAGGGCCAACTTGTGGGTTCTGTCAGGGCCAGTATGAAAGACAAGACATACAGGGTTGTGGTGAGTTTTGCAGGCTGGCTAGTTAGGTAGCTAACATTAGCTAACATGAGTCTACATGAAACTACATGAGTCGTACTAATCATGCCGTTACCATGCCGCAGTGAATATGAAAAAATACAATTATATAACATAGCAAATTACATGTCTAGCTACCAAGTTAATGCTGATAACAACAAAGACTTATGGAAAGTTAGAGAACTGTAACTAAGTTTAGTGAGCTGTAAATGGTGAAAAAGATGAAAAGGTGTAAGAGAAGATAGCTAACGTTAGCTAATTTAGGTGTTTAAAAAGTGAGTGAAGAATAATAAGAAAAGTATAAATAATATGAAAACTATAATAGTGTACTATTATAATGGTATAATATAAACAATAAGAGAAGTAATTAGGAAGAACAGTATGCCCCTTCCCAATATTCATGTTCACACTACATACACAAGTAAGATCACTTTGGTTATGTTGTCCTTTCAATCAAGAGGCCCAATGTGCCATCAGAGAGGGTCAAGGCAGTGGAGGAGCTTTTTCCAGTGCGGGAGTACAAGCCTCTGACTCATGCAGTAACCCCGGATGACCGTAAGTGGCTGCTCAGTCAATTCCAGGGCAGGTTTACTGGGATTTCCTGGCTGCTCACTCCTGAGCCTGAAACCCCGCAGGAACCTCTGCTTCAACTCTCCGCTGACTGCATCATAGCCACCCACAAACACCTGGGCAGTGATGGCATCCTGCGAAGATGTCAGTGGAGCAGCTAATGGCCATCCAGACAGCGACAGTGGGGCAGAAGGACAATCATGCGCCGAGGAAAGGTCGGCTGACAGCAAACAACTTTGGAAGTGTGCTGATGGAGAAGCGTGTCAACCCTTCCCTGATTTCCAAGCTCTGTGGGAATCAGGACGTACATGGAGTACTGCATGTACAGTGGGGTATAGCTAATGAGCAGGAAGGGATCAAGGCATTTGAAGAAGCCACAGGCATGAAGGTCAGAGGGTCTGGTTTGTGGCTGGCTGGAGGATCACCACTACTGGCACCAAGTACAGGGGCAGCTTCACATCTCTGGGAAGACCACCAGCTACTTCACCATCTGGACACCCAAGCAGTGTGTGATCATACCCATCTCCCGTGATGACTTCTGGCAGCCTAAGTTGGAGATCTTGGAGTACCTTCTACAAGAATCACATGCTTCCACAGCTTGTGTAGAACTGTCAATGGACTAAGACATTGTTTGTAAATAGTTAATAATAGTTAATCATTTCTGAGATCAGTTTACCTTTGTACATCCTTGAGGATTTCTACATTGTTCAATTTGTTATTTTTTCTACAGCTGTTCTAATTTTTCTATTTATTTTATTTATTCTTTGGGAGGCAATGGATCAGCGTTCTCGCCGTGCCACCTGTCAGTACCTGGTAACAGGGAAGCTAATGATCCAAAACATTAGAGGAAATCAAAACAATGGTGATCATTTCATTAAGGTATAAAAAGTAATGGAATTTGTTACTGTGGAACTCTTTATTTTACAGTCTGCTGAAAGCCAATCACATAACACCACACCCTCACTCGTATGTTATTTGAAATGTATTGCAATCTGAAAACAATGAAAAGAACTCCCGCACACTGTCTTGCTTACTGCTGAAAAATTTATTGCAATGTTTCGGTCTGTCCGACCTCCATCAGGTACGGTGCATTCAGAAAGTATTCAGACCCCTTCACTTTTTTCACATTTTGTTATGTTGCAGCCTTATGCTAAAATCATTTAAATTAATTTTTCCCCTCATCAATCCATACTCAATACCCCATAATGACAAAGTGAAAACAGAATTTTAGAAATTTTTGCAAATTTATTAAAAGGAAAAACTGAAATATCACATTGACATAAGTATTCAGACCCTTTACTCAGTGCTTAGTTGAAGCACCTTTGGCAGCAATTACAGCCTCGAATCTTCTTGGGTATTACACGACAAGCTTTGCACACCTGGATTTGGGGATTTTCTGCCATTCTTTTCTGCAGATCCTCTCAATCTCTGTCAGGTTGGATGGGGGCCGTTGGTGGACAGCCATTTTCAGGTCTCTCAAGAGATGTTCAATTGGGTTCAAGTCAGGGTTCTGGCTGGACCACTCAAGGACATTCACAGAGTTGTCC
>OOFE01018796.1:14054-50543 GCA_900323365.1 Monocentris japonica | reverse complement strand
GCAGATGCTTTAATGGTGGTGCGATGATGGGGGGACGGTATGCATGTTCTTGTATTTCTACACCTATAAGGACTAAATGTCCTCACAAGGACAGAGAGCACAGGGAAAAACCTGCAAAGTGAGGACATTTTGGCCAGTCCTCACTTCTGAAGTTAGGGCTCGGGTTGAGGGTTAGAGTTAGGGTTGTTAGGATAATTCAGATTATGACTGCAATAGCTGTTGGGGCCACTTCCTGTTGTTCGCTTCCTTCAAGTTTTACAAGTTTTTCTGTTTTCTAAGCAGATTCATGTTGAAAATATAAGGGTTAAAGGACTACTCCGACTTTTAGGGTAATTGTCTTGTCGGTCAATTTACCTTTTCCATGTTCTGATAGCGCCACCACCAAAATCATCTCTTGTGTCTCTGGTAGATTTCTCTGTCCTGGTCACATGCTAACACGTTAGCATACAGTACGTTAAGTGCCCGAAGCATCACCTAGTGTAGGAAGCTAGACCTTTTAGTTATCCAGAGTTGGTATTGTGTTTTTTTCTACCAATCCTCTCGTCACATAAAGGGTAAATTGACTAACAGACAAATTTCCCAAAAAGTCTTTTAAAGTTAAAATTATCATTAGGTTTGAGGTTAGGGTAAGGGTTAAGGTGAGGCATGTGGTGGAGAGGGTTAAGGTTAGGTCAACAGAAGGTCCTCAGAAATATAGCTGTATAATCGTGTGTGTGTGTGTGTGTGTTGGGGTTAAGTGGGTTGGGGGTATGAAGGGGGGGTGGGGGGACCAGCAGGGCTCAACTGTAATCGGAAGACAGGGCATCAGCTGGTTCCCGCTAATACCCATAACCCCTCAAAGAGAAACGGTTAATAAAGAAACCCAACACCTCCTCCTCTATTCCCACCAGAGAGCACCACAGAGAAAGCATTACAACATCCGAACATCAAAACTTTACGGGTGCCTCTGAAGTCTGGCAGTTGTCGCTGACGGTGACCTAAATTCTGGTATTTCCATGTCTTGCACGATTAAACGCATCGGTACTTGCCTCACTTGGTCATGCGGAACACAGATATGCTGCCCATTCCTGGCATATTTGAGGAGCAACTACTAGCTTTAACCTTTAAAATGAGACCTTGATATGATGAGGGAATCAAAGGTGGCACACATCACTCTTGGGAAAAGGTTATTGAGGCATTAGCATTTAGTCTTCTCTATATTTCATTTTGACTGTCGAGAAGATGGACAGCGCTCTAGGTGAAACAAAATTTCCTTCCTTAAGATGTTGTCCAGCAACTACACAGCACTGCATCTTAGACTGCCCTGGAAGAAGTGGAAATCTTGCCAATAGAAAGAATTTCACTTTGGAAAGTTTCTTTCAAGAATTGTCTAGAAACAAAATCTTAAATAAGGAAAATCATCCCATTTGTTTCAAGCTGCCTGTTTGAGTTGATTTGTATTGGAAGTAAAATGATCTCAGCCCACTGGAAGAGTTTATCACTTGTTGGTAGAAAAATAAGACTTCAGGACTCAATACAAGATTAGATCATTATGTGAAGATTGTTTGCATTGTGCAGTCTCGTAAATATATAGTTTACATGCTATCTATGGATCTTAGTGGAAATACTGCATCACTTCCTGGTTGTTTTTCTTGGTTGTGGACGTTAGGAGTGATGTTAATGGCCATCAATGGAAAATAGGGTTTCCATGTTCCATGGTGAGCAGCACAGTCTTTCCACATTATCCAGAAGTAGATTTTAATCACCCTGAAACGGAAAACATTTAATGAAAATTTCACTTTGAAGGCATTAAAACCCCCCTCAGGTTTGGAACATTTGCTTCACTGTGCCATTATCCCATTTCCATTGTCTTTGACAGGAGAAAGTTAAAATCAAACCAACAGAAAGAAAGAAGAATCTGTCCCCACTCCACAAAGACAACGAAAGGAAGCACGCTGTTTTAACACCGTTCTCAAAAGCTGAAAGCTGTATTTGAATGTAGTTATGCAGCATTTTATACACTCAGCAGTCCTGGCCGCAGCCCCTTTCCCAGACCAACCCCTGTCCAGATGGCATGGCACGGCCCTAGAGGACTCCATTTTTAATCCTCTTGGCTCAGGCTCTGCTAAGCGAGAAGTGGAACGGATGCTCCGAGTCAGGCGTCAACCGGGGCATTTCAGCCTGGCCCTCTGCTGTATGGGTTATAGAAATGGCTGCAGGTGAGCAGGCAGGAAGGCAGACCCACATAAGCATACGGCAGAACACATTAGGATCAGTTTGCTGATATTGACCTTGTATTAAATATCAGATATCAGCCAGTCACATTCATACTTGAGTTGTTTTATGAAATTTTATACTATTTACCATCCTTTTCTACTCGCATGCACAGCACATGGAGCCTTCATGGCAAAAATAAGAAGCATTTACATATCTTATACCAGGAAACAGCTGCACACTCATCCGCTTAGAGAGCGTTCAAGATCGTCCACAGTCAGGGTAATTACATTGAGAATAAACAAGTGTGAAAAATCAAAAGAAACGAGAGTCGAGGGAAATTTACAGTTTGCAGATCTATACACCAATGTCTTAAGACCACGTAACATACTTTTTTACCATACAGGTAAGGTGATGTACAGCAGCTGGCCAAAAGACTCAACTCTGATGGTTTGATTTCCTCCAAGTTGATATATGCCGACTGATTTGATTGAAATATTGACATATTATTCACAAATAACATATCAACAGCCACTGTGCGGTGAACTCTAATGTCCATGCATTGTTAATAAGCTCAGGGAGTATTTACACTGTAAAATTAAAGCACAGTAATAATTCAGAATGAATTGCATCTGCTTTATCTGTTAACTTTAATTGGCCACCAGAGTAGTGCAATAGCTCATTTTTCTTTTCTTTAAAATTTCATAGGGAAACTATCTGCTTACTAACTTCCTTTCAACATCAAATGAGGATGTGAATGGTCTCATAGAGAAAGAGAGAGAAGCGCTAGATTTTTCAACATCGTACCTGATCTTAATCATTCTTACCTCCGTGCAAGCGTTGCAATTTTGTCGACCAAGGACTTAAATATCTACTACCCTGTAAAAAGTACCACAATTTGTTTTAATTATGTAGTTATATAAAGAATATATATTGATTATATATTCATTGTAATATCTCATTTTGTGATAAAACAAAACTCTTGTTCTTTAGTTCCCAAAGGAGATTTCTCAGTTCAATGACCTACTCATTTGTCCTTCAAAAAAAATACAGATTTGACAGCAGACGGACAGTGAGCTAGCATGCCTTCCTATGACGGCTCCATTTTGAATGTGCTAAAAACTCCTTTTGTGAAGAACATGAAACACTTCAGATATGTTACATATACAGGTTGCAGATAAAGTGTATTGCATATTGTTTTCCGTATGAGGCCCCGCTTAAATCTACACTACCGCATGCTGAGGACTACCTTTAGGTTAAGGTCATACAAGGGCTACACAGAGATGGTGCAGTCAAGTTCCATTGTTTTTTCTCTGAGTGATTGTATTTTAAGAGATATCGTGAATGAAAGAGAAAAAAATGTATCGGTAATAGCAGATCAAAGGAAATGTAATGTATTTTGAACAGCATGTTTTGGATGGAGATTGAATCTGTCTGGGTAAATGTCATGTTTTGTCTATTGGGGTGGGAATTAGTGGGGATTTACACTGCACTTCCCAGAGATGACCTGTCAATCAAACAGTGTGTCCAGTACTGTGACGTCTTTCTCTAGTTTCTGTAGGTGGCGCTCTTTTCTTTGTCTGTTCAGCCATAGTGGCTATCGCTGCTCATGCTAACTACACAGTTCTTCTTCTGTTTATTCCAAACAAACCGGAAACGTAAAACGCATCACTTCCTGTACACCAGAGGATTTTTCATGTGAAAGACTTCGGTGGCCAATTTGGGATACAAATTCACAATAAATAATGATTATAATTCATCCTGTGCTGTTTTCATCGAAGTTTCCATTTTGCTGCCATTTTGAAGTAGGCATAAACCATGGATTCACACTCAGCCACCAATCAAAAGTCAGAAATGGTTAAAGCCCGCCCATTGGCTTTGATGAATGAAGTTGACAGATATATTTATTTCATTGCACACATCTTTTGATACTGAAATGAATAAATTAATGAATAGATGAATAGATGGATAAATAAATAAATGTTATATATTTAATTGTTTATTTATGTATTGACATATTTATTTAACAATACGTATAATTATTTATGATAACATTTAACAGTTTAATTATTTATTTACTGATTAATTTAAATGTGTCCTCAATATTGCTCCATGGGTGATAGAGAATAGCACAACAGAAATGTATTTCTATGAAAATTACTTTTTACCCTTCTTTTCTCTTGTTTCCTCTTTATTTTTCTGCAGCATGAAGGGAGATGGGGAGTTTGCAGGACAATGAGGACCCAGGTGTGGTTCTCATTAGTCGCTGAGCTAATGGAATCGCCAGCCTGCCTCTCTCCAGACCATGCAGCTCAAGACAACAAAACCAGCCCGTCCCGAGGGAGGTCTGGCCCAGAAGAGGGCATCTGGAGCCCCGGTCAGCCTCCTCCTCTCAGACTGACTGAAATTACCGGGAGGAAGACTCAGGCATTAGCTTTTAACACATCCACCAAGTCTGGGGATCAGGAGCTTGGGTTCTGGTGTCATTTGGCTCAGGCAGACATACAAGCTTCCGAAACATTGGTGAGGGAGATGTAATAGGAAAGCCAGCCTGAATTATTGGATATTGTTGTTTTTGTTTCAAACAACTAAAACTGCACATTGTTAGGTTGGGACTTTGCAAGAGGCCAATATAACAAACCCATGACCAGGTTCCTACACAGGTCTGGACAGTCTGGAAACGCATGAAAAAAGAATTTGGCAATTTCCAGATCTTGATAAGGTTGGAAAATGCACATAAGTGGTTGGAAAAGTATAGCAAAATACTACTGTACTGTCCTGACATGCATATGACTACACATTTTCTGTGCTTTTAGATCCTCATCATCTCACATATTGTGATGTTTGTCAGTGTGAATAATAATCTTCATCTATTGAGTGATATGGTAAAGTTAGTAGGGGGGAGATGTGTCAATCATATGGAACAGCAAAATCTTGAAATCAAATCAGGAAATTAAGGTCTGAAATTGTACTTGAAGCCTGCATAACGATATGCCTGAAAATGTAATAACTGCTGGATAATATAATAACTTGAATGGAATGAAAATGACTCTAAATGGGTCAGAAATGACCTGTTAATGAAATGTGCACATTTACAAACTCAGTGGGAAATGTGCACATTTACAAGTTCCCACATGCCCCACATGCAATGTGTTATGTGTTATGACATTACCCAGCTATTTAGCTATTTATCAACATGTTTTATTGCATTTTCAATCCACTAAGAGCAACGTTTTTATTATATTTTGCTACGTTTTATCAGTGATATCAGTCTTTACAGGCTAAAAGGCATAGCAAGCCCGTGGGCAGCCACAAAACAAATCCCCGTAGCTGACAAAATATTTACTTCAGGGAACCTTATGGAACCTAGTAACAAGATTTAGATTCGCGACAACTCTGCCAAAGAGCAGCTTCCAGTGCTTTGCCTCGGGAATATAATCCACTCTGGTCCCTCAGACCTCATCCACAGCCACAATACCAGAATCCTGACAGATGAATCTTTGATTAAGCCTACTCACATAAACAAGCTCTTCACAATCGAGACCTGAGGCACAACGGGGGGAGAATTCTTAAGGAAAACCCAAACACTGAATACTGATCACAGCACAAATGCTGCACTGATCTGAGGGGAACGGTAATTAAAACAGCCATGTGTTCCAGTGAGTTGCTCGAACGGAGGGAGCCAGACACTCAGCCTAACAATGGTCCTGCAATACAGGTTGCCATTAACGACAATCACTGCAGGCACGAATGAGACATCTAATCAGTTTCTCAAAGCCGTAATGCCAACCTAATGGAAGAGATTAAACACGCTTATTTGAGTGAGGCCGGCCTGTGAGGCTCCAGTGTTTCCCTGATGATGTTTTTCTTCCTCTAGCCGAAGATAAAAGCAAGGTAATAAACGCTAGAAGAATTATCCTCAACCAGGATTAAAGATATTGAACATTCATTTTCGTGGATGGAAAAAGATTGGCCGTACGGGAAAAACACCCGCTCGCAATTTGATTTAGAGTCACATCAAACACCGTCTGCAAAATGTGTATGTCACTGATATTGCCCTACAAATAAAATGAGGTCACATTTTTCTGCAGGTTGGAGCGAAAAGTGTCTCAAAGTTTGGATGATTTGACAATTTGATCAGCAATCTTTGCAAGTAATCAGTTCTGGCCGACACAGACCGGCTCCTGTCAGAGCCACAGGCTGCTGCAAAATGAGCCCATATTACTTGTCTACTGCGAGGGCTGAGGGATGCGGTGTCGGACAAGCGTTTGGCGAAGGTTTGGAGTGGGGAAGAAGGAAGAAATGCATTAAATACTCTGCTGGGATGAAGCCGCCAGTGTGGGATCCAGCCTGCAGAGGTGGCGGTATATTGAACAAATGGGCGAGGACTGAGCAGGAACAGCCAGGAGGGTTTGTGGTGCAGAAACTGCCTCTACCACACCACAGGCTCTGAATCTGCAGCTACAGTATATTACCTTTTGCTGCTGTCCACCTTGAATGCAGCCCAGAGCCTCATGCTTCCTTTCAGGCAGCTTTAGCCTTTTTAGAGGGTTTATGTACTTCAGTCAGGCTGCGTAATTGTATTTCCAGACTGCTGTGGTGGAAAGAATCGCTCTTTTCTTATTTGAAAACAAGCAATCTGCATGAATTACACCCAGTTGGCTTGTTCACTGATATTGTACATAAATAAAAACAGTTCTGCTGTCATGTAATGACCCTATGGTGTCTGGATAACGTTGCACTGTGCACCGTGTATTTCTGGCAGTTGCAACGTGATGGGGTAAGTACTGAGGTCTGTCCTGTTAGTGGTAGCAAGCCAACTTGGATGTTGTGACGAAAACGAGAAACATGTAATCTCCGAGGGGAGAATGATGCCAGGGAAACGGCTTTCCTGTCTGTCCACAGCAGGGATTTAGATCCCTCCATTCCAGCTAGCCACCCCTGCCTCCACAGGGTTATTATTCTCTAAATTCCCACGGTGTGGTCAATCAACAGATGTATTTAAACAGAATTTGTCCATCCGTCCCAACAAGCTCCCTCACCACCAGTGATACTATATCATGCGAAGGGAGAGGGCATATTTGCCATGATTGCCAGTGTATTGTGTGCAAATCTGGTTTGCAGCTCACTGACATTGAGAAAATGCTGTCTGTGTCCTACAGCTCAAATATCAAGCCAGTACATTCAACTCACATGGCTGGTTATACTGGTGCTCTAATAGCAGGGATGGAATGAAACAAATTACATATAATGGGAGTGTTATTACTGGTACAATTATTTATACTTATTAACACCAGAAAGCCCAATGGATTGTGGAATTTGGGGGTCTAAGAGAAGACCAAAAAGCTGCCAACTGAAATAGGGTAAATGTAATTAGAACTACTATTTCCTCACGTGATTTTGAAAATCTGTTAACACTGGTTCATAAAGAAAGTGATTCTAGGAGGAAATCAGGGAAGGATATTTTTGTAAAACTGAGATATTCAACTGACTCCAACTTGGCCTTTCTAGTGTTTGGAAATGATGAAACATCGATGGGGCATTCCCGTTGTTATTGACTTCAAACTCAAGCATTTGAGGAGCAATCTTCCACTTTGAAAATAACGTTCCCAATCCTTTGTGTTACCATTTACCAAGCCATCAGATCAGATGTAACCCTCCCTCTTCTGCCTTTCCTGTTGTGTTTAGGATGCCTGTTATTTTTATGGTGCACAATGCCATTGTTTGGTATGTCACTGCTGAATGCCTTTGCCTGTTTTTTTTTTATCCCCTCCACTTCCCCCTTGTGAACCTAACTTCCTCTTACTTGACTTTGCTTGTAATTAAGAATTTCTGCCCGAGCAAACTGTTTGGTTAAAACTCAGCAAAATAAATCAATAGACATTTTTTCCTACACTCAATAAAACTCAGCAACTTGCCTCAAATATTATATGAGCTCTGGTCCTTATTCACGTATTAAGGACGAGCGACAACTTTTCTGGTCATTGATGAATTTGGCCGAGAAATGACGCAGCCAGCAGCATCTATCACTTACATCGGGAAGCGCTGCTAATGAGCCATATGAGTCCCGATTAGCCTCACATATTATTGAATAAGAAGATTTCAGCAATTCTGTCTCAAAAATTGGGTCAATAAATTGCCGTCTATTTTGGCCAGTCAAATGAATTTGGCGCCAGATCAATAAAGCCAGAATCACCCTGCTGCATTCTTGGCAAGCCGGGCTTCAATTAATATTCATCAGGATTGTTTTGTACACACACACACACACACACACACACACACACACACACAGACGGAGAGAGAGATTTTGTGAAAAGACGACACCGAAACAAGCAAAGGACTGCCTTTGCCTTCTCCTTCAGGAAACTTTTCCACCGTGAATAACAAGAGACACTAAAGTTTTGCGAATACATACCATGCTTCATAAATTCCTATTACCCCCCTGTATTTCATTAGTAAAGCTCATAAACACATCAGCAGGAAGTACAGCTAGTCATTTTATTGACTCGGTCTGCAAGCTGTTTGTTTTTTTTGTGCTTTCTTTTATATTGAGTCATTTCAGTGGCCATAAAACATCGCGGTGTTCAAATTCCAAAACACACAGGCCCAAAAAAAACAAAACAACAAAAGCCATGTTATCATGCAATGCACACTGTTCTGTGTTATTTAATCAATTGGCAAAGACGAATTGTGCAATCCAGTAAGGCATACATGGGTTTATCAGGGATCAACATGTGGAGTAAATTAAATACAGGGACATTCCTTGTTTGGAGAATTTCTCCAGGGAAATCTGAAAATAAAGAAATGTTCTGAATGGAGTGGGCGCTTGCTTAAAACGGTACCCTATTTCTTTCTATAATCTCCACCAAGGGCTACTGGGACATGCTGTTGCCTCAGAACGTGTAAGCTAATAGTGGAATGTCATTTGATATGGTCCTTTGGTGTATTTTGTATAATTCATAGTTTTTTCTGATTCACATTTTTGTCATAGTAAGGAGGGAGCAAGCTTTTGGATATTGTGCAGAGTCAGGCTCTTTGAGGTGATAAAGTCTATGATCTTCTTCCACACGAGGGCATTTTCAATTTTCTCTTTTTTGCCAAAGGAAATCAAGTTTCTAGATCTTCTGCATTTTATGTGTTGTTGGCAGGGGAAATCACAAAGGCATACTTCACTAACATTAACAGACTTGCATGGGACCTAAAAAATGATGTTATTCCTGCTTGAATGATCCTGGTGACGCAGAGATTTCAAAAAGCATGTGTTTTCTTGTTTAACCAGAGACACACACACACACACACACTCCCTACTGGTGCAGTACACAAACTAAAAAAAAGTTCTGGTGAATATAGTCTCACCCACACTGGGGGCTTATATTGCTGCACAGAACACCTTCCAGTAGGTTTAAAGACTGGTTGTCATGTTGCGGCTTTTCATCGCCTCTTTTTCTATTACCTATTATGAACAGGTCCAGCCTGCCTGGTAAGGGGTCGGGTCATTACTGGAGCTAGTTTTTAGCGATGCTGAGCGTGAGATCATTATCAAATGGTTTCTTCCGACAGGCAGTCAATAGGAACTTTGGCAGGCTGAGACCTCAAGCTGTTCAGCCCTATGCTCGTTAATTGCTCTCTGTCAGGAAGGCCAGAGTGCGTCAGTTCAACAGTGTTCAAGACTCAGAAAAACTTAAATGAAACAAAGTAAAGAAGGGAAAGAAGGGAATGACAAGAAAAGGCTACGTTTATGCTCAAGTAACCCGGTTTTCGGGCATGTAAACATGATAACCTGGTTATTAAGATCATACTCTGATTATGAGAAACTCCATAAAGACTCCAGGCTTGCTCTGATATTAAACGCTTCACTGTGGCATACAAATATATTACTCCTTTCCCTTTAGGTTTTCACTAAAAATATAACTGTTCGCTTTACTCCGTGCATGTAGACGTGATGGAGATGAGGATGAAGAATGGACAGGGGGATTAGACTAGTCAATACAAAACAAAAAATCAATGATTTAAAGAAACAGTGACACCTACTCCTACAACATTAAACTAAAAGTAATTTAGAAAAAAAAAAAAAATGTATGAGTTGTTGTAATATCCTTACCTGTCAAATGCTGAATCATCAATGAATCATCAGGATTTTCGAACTATTGATTAATGTAAAATTGTAAAAATACATTTTGGAACACTAGTGAAGACGAAGAATATAGCAGGAGTGAGAACCAAAAAGAGAGATAGTTTTGTTTTGTTTTGTTTATTGGACAAATTTAAAAACTCATGCATACCAACATGCATGTCAAAATTATCAAACATTACACAAAACATCTGAGATTTATTTCCATTGTGGCAAAAACAAAGTGATATAGACAACACTGATTAAATTATGACGACTAAAAAGAGACAAATAGAGATTTCATATCATAAAAATCATAAAAACAACAAATAGCAAACACAATAGAAAAGTAAACCATGGCACAGTCTACTCAGGCATCCTGACAAACAGCCACTTCCTGACTTTTACCTTAAAGGTGACAGTGTAAAGGGCCTATTTAGAATGGAGAGGTAGGTTTTTGCAGAATATAAAAAGGAGCAGTGGCCAGTTTTGGTTTCAACTCTCTCTGCTCTCAGGTTTGCAGAAGTAGATCAAATATTGTTGTTGTGACATCTCCAACTTGAGTGGAGTAGTCGGAAGAGTCAATAGGGGCCCCTTTGTGGTCAATCCTATGACTCATAAGATTCATTTGAGTTACTCTAATCTCAGCCGATGGTCAGTGGAGCTCCTCAAAGTGACTCCTGCTGACCTTTTCCCTGGAGGGGGTTCCCTGATCAGTTTGCTCTGACATGCCTACAGCTTCTTCAGCTACTATAGAGACACCCTCAAACCAAGATAAACTAGAAAAGTCAAAAGTCTGACGCTCTTAACCTGAGGAGATATAAAAGTTAAAGGGGGTAGGGAGGAGTGATATCACAGCTTATAGTTATGGGGCTGCAGGGTGGAGTCGTAAATAAAGGGCTTTCAGGTGATGTAACGCACCCTTAGGCAGCCATAGTGGAGGTCCACAGCTCTTGGGTAACAATTTGTCCGTCTCAACAGAATTTAATAGACGTGGTTCATTTCTGTGTTGTTTTTGACTTGGAATGGATCATTTTGCCACTGATACAGCTGATCAATTTTGTGTTTTGATCGTGTCAGCTATCGTGTTAGCTAGCTATATCTGGTCAGATAAACCAGATATACACAATAAACCAATAAACAAATACATTTTTTCACACTAGCTAACGTGTCTGGTAGAAGTTAGCATTAGCAGTGGCTAGTAGTCACATGTTGAACTAAGTTAGCCTGCTAGCTAGTTAGCTTGCTAACAGGCTGTTCAGGTTAACTGAGCTGACTCTTCTCAAGCTTCAACTCAGAGTGTTTTGGAGTAGAGACTAGGGCTGAAGACAAGACAGTTTACTGAGTCACAGTAACCTACATTTGGAAACAAATCTACCTGATAACACTATTCACTTTTACTTAAAATATTAATGAATTCATCTACAACTACACCAAAACAATCTTTTACAGGTAACCTATGTCTTTTTCTAGCCCTGTTGTTATATATGTAGCCATGGTTTGTGCCAAGCTACTTTTCTAATGGACCTCCATGATGGTCCCAGCCGTCGTTGCTTTTAGATTTATAACACAATGCGACTGCAAAGCCTCCGTAGAGAGACCACCCTTCAAGGGGGTGATGGAGGTCCACAGCTCAAGCCCCCATGTCAGCAGGTATCTTCCCTGATGAAGTGTCCTTGAGCAAGACACTTAACTGACCAGCTCCAGGGGTGTCGTTCTCTCACCGACCCTGACCTTTGACCTCTCTGTGGAGGGGGTGGCTGGTCGAAAATCTCTCTATGGGGACCAATTAAATATCACATTATTGTTTTTGCTATTATCATGCAATGAAGGTCAAACTTTGTAACGTGTCTTTGTCTGTATCTCTTCTACTGGACGCTACCCAGTACTGCCACCTTCTTCTACTGTTGGCCGCTAAATGGGAACAGTGGGGATTAACTTGCATGCTCAAGGGAATGCGGACAGTTGTTGCTGAGGGAGGGTGCAGCGTGACTCATTTGCTCTCCTCGGGCAGATTACTCTATCTGAGAAAGCATGTGATTAAGATTGTAATTGACAATTGGCTCAAAACTGAAGTGGAAACCAGTAGTGGGGTAGCGATGCAGCTAATGTCATGACGCAGGTGAATTGTGAGCCATCTACCTAAATATGCTCTGAGATAGTGGGAGCATTGCTTTACGAGTCATTAACCATTACTGCCCTTTGATCACCCGCCCCCTCGATAGCGGCTGAGAACAAATGCATTATGCCTCCTATACAGCAAAGAAGTGCTTTGAGAAAAATAAAGAAAGCCAGTTTGTGCTGTTTTGCCAGTTTTTCCCTTTTTACTGTTGCTTTCTTGGTGTTGGGCCCCTTTAACACGTAAAGATGATGAAAAGGAAACGATTCTGAGAGAAGAGACATCCATTCATTTTTAAATCAGAAAATCAAGCAATTTATTATTGATGCGTCAAAAATGCGTCACCAGGATGCCCGCAAGGCTGTATCTTTTCACCTTGTTTGAAGCTGATCCCTACAATATGAAAGGAAGTGGATGTATACAGACGGCGAATATAAAGTTGAGAGTGTGTTTACTTATTTATCTGTTTCATGCATTTAGTCTTTTAGGGCTCAGTTCACACAAAGTGCAGGATGGACATCTGAGCCTTTTGGGAACGGATTCTTCATAAACTGCAATAAGCGGTGTGCGCCAGCGGTGGCTTTTTATTCTTTGAAGAAGATTCAGAATTCCTGTGAGTGTTACGTAGAACTTTTTTTTTTTTCAGCCCATCGAATTCTGATTGACAGCTGCTTTAAAGTTGATATTACTATAGCAGTAATGGCAGTGAATAAGCTTGCAGAAACATGTGCCACTACTCCAGGATATTGCAGCAGAAAACTAGATAACTGAAGACAATAGTAAGATAATTCATCCTCTGGGGTAAACAATAAGACTGAGTGAGAGTCCTTAAAAAGTTTTTCTTCAATTCCAAAGACCAAAAGGGCTCAAAGCATCCTTATTGTTTTATTGGATTTCCACTGACCTTTGTTTTGATTGACAAGTTGACCCTTAAAATAGCATCATCCAAAAGAACCACATCCTCTGCTATAGTCTGTTAGCGGAAGTCCTCCTGCATGGCATTAATCACCAAAGCCCTAATCACACTGGGCTAATATGACCTGCAGGCGTCCAGCCATTTGTATTAATTGCAGAGATTGTCAATTGTGATTTTAATGCCATTCAAGATTTCCAGTGCAAATTACCTACTATATTTTGCAAATCAATTTTTGGTGAATTTTCTTGAACTTGAAGTTTGTGCATTTTCAGCATAAACTTCAGGTTTTAAAGTCTTGACTGTATACAATTGTATCCGGGGCACCAGTGATTTCAGCAAATTTCATTGTCCCGTGTAAATGCATTTCATGAAAAGCAAACTTTTTTTTTTATTGGTGAATCATAATGAATCAATTCAGAAAGAGTTAAAAGAGTCATTATTGCCATCACTATTACAAACTACTAATGTACATACATACTAATGGAGTGGAGTGTTATGACCTTCCCTGAAAATTAAATGTTCTTACGTGAACTCTGAATTTATAGTCCCTGAATGGCTGCCTAAGAGATTCAGACGCGGGCATATTCTTACACGTTACATTCTTCTCTTCTCTGGCGATAAATTCCAATACCAGTGCCATTACTCATGTTGGAATAGGTCTGTGTTCCTCACTGCAGAGGGATTGAATTGACTCTGCTTTCAGGGTGAACCACTAAAGCGGAAATGAAAGAAAAGCGAAAGTTGCAAATTAATGTCCTTGCTTCCTCTGGCAGGTCCTATTCAAGAGGAGCTGTCAGGGCTCCACTGGAGAGCTGATCCCACTCAAGGAAGTGATAATTAAATAATGGAGGCCCACGTCTCACAAATTCCACAGTATGGATTTAGGATTTCTCAGCAGTTTCACCTTCCCTACTGTGCCACACAATCAATATTTGACTGCGGTCCTAGTCAACAGAGCCCGTGCATCCCAGTTTAAGCTTTTAATTCCCTTCCCAGATTTCCTGAGTGTAATTCACTTTAACTGGAATGGCAGCTTTTGCCAATATTTGATTTTCTAAGTGTGCAACCATAATCAGTGCCCTTTGAACTGACTGCACAATGGGAGGCATACGTGGCTTCCATGTACCTTGAATTAACTTTATTCATAAATGTATTCCAGGCATGTCTTTTTTGGCTAATTCCTCGTCTGCCAATAATCATGCAAGCACATATTTTTTTATTCATTCAATTATACATTTGTATTTCAGTATTAGGAGATGCTAAAGTATGTCCTTAAAACATCAACATTGTACACAATGTACTGCCACCTGTATTGTTTTTTTTTTTTTAAATTAAAAATTAATTAAAAAATTAATTTCAAACTTTTAACAGATGGTGATCTCAGTGTTTTTGGGTTTTTTTTTCCTTCTACAAGGGCATTCACACAACCATTGTCATCGAAGTGCTAATGAGCAAAAGCAAAAATGATGGCTTTCTTCAACATGTAGTGAGCCAGTGGGTATTAAAGTGATTTAGAGCTACTTTTCAGTAGACAAGATGTTAATATCTGGGAAAGTTGTTGCTATGAACTGGAACGAATTCAATTCAATTTATTTAAAGTTTGCCTATTTTGCAGGAGGAAATTGGCAAGGGGAAATCACAGAGGACTACTGAAGGCATACTATTCAGTTAAAGACAAGCACGCTGATGACACTTGAAATGGGCAATAATTAAAATCTTATTTTCATAATGTTCCTCAAAAACTTCACTAAGGACTTTATGGACAGCAAATTTAATTAAACTACTTACTCACCATGACCTTGCAGTTCATAAAAAAAGAGATGCTATATTTTCCTTTCAAAGTTACGCTACTTATACCGTTAAAATCATTTGCTACCCCTTCCTCAATTTCCCTACATGCAGCCAACTAGGCAACATGGAATATCCGTATGACACTTACACTTTAAGTTTGAACTAGTAAGCACGACAATTAGAAACCTCTCTGTGGTAAATATTAAGCGGATACTGTACATTTAGTTAGAAATGAGGGATTAACTGCTTAAAATGTTCTGCTTGATCCCTCGACTGGACTTCAAAGTGGGAGAATTTGAAGGGGAACATTTGAGAAAAAGGGACATTATCTGTGCCCCTGTCATGCTACTGACACTGAGAAGTCACTGAGTTCTTCTGAGAAAGTTTGGAAAGAGCAAATAACGGGCATGCCAGACATACAAAGCGCCATGATCATCACTATTGATGATCATCACGATTGAACCTGTAGCCATTTCATGACAGGTTTCTGCTTTCTTTGGAATGAATAGAAGAAGAACTGGGTAGTTACCATGAGCAGCGATAGCCACCGTGGCTGAACATACAAAGAAAAGAGCGCCACCTACAGAAACTCAAACTTCATCAACAGAAACTCCAAGGAGAAAGACGTCACAGTACCAGACACACTGTTGGATTGACAGGTGATCTCTGGGAAGTGCAGTGCAGAAACACCACAGCAACACAGCAAAGATGGCGCAAAAATAACAAAAAATAAGAATTTCACCAATTGCAGAATGTGAATGGAGAGTGTGTGTCTGTGTTTGTGTGTATTTCCATGCAGGGAGACTATGAATAGCAGCGATTTATTTTCCACTGTTGAACTACAGCAAGTCAAGCTTGGAATGTGACACGCGTCAACTCTGCCCACCCTCTGCTCTCCTCTGCCTATTTTGGTGTGCTAGTTTTCCCATGACACGAGTGGATGGTAGTGTACCCAAACTGTCACAGTATAGTATGTTTTTTCCCCCTGCCATTATGTTTTGCTTACAGTTCGGGTTGTTAAAATGGTGCTGGTAATGTAGCCAAACATATTTGGTACTGCTCCAGTTGCTAGCGGGGTTAAAATGCTGTTTTCTTACACAGGCACAAATCAAAGGGTGCTGGTGTTGCACCTTCTCGTGTTTTATTGTGGGTGATTACATTCTAATATCTGATATTTCTCAATAATGGATCGCTGTTTTACATCTAATCATATCACTCTGCAGTCAAGAAGACCCATTCTATTGATTTCTAATCAAAATAACTGGGTGCCAAAAAGACATGAGTCCTTGGTTACTGCAGACAAACACTCTGCTGAGATTAGAAACATGGAAAATGTTTCCAATATTACTTTTAATTTATTCACAGAACTTTTGATGGTTAGAGGCTAAATGGCAATTTTACTGGATTTGTTTTTTTTACGTTGCTATGGTTACATCCTGCTGAACCCTTTGGTTTTTTTTTTAGCAGAAGCTTGTTAATTGATTCAGATTAAAATCGTCTTAAATCGATATTTTGTGAATAACAGACCGCGATTCGCATCTAACCATATCACTCTGCTCGAGTCTGGTCAATTTCATTTCTAATCAAATTAACTGGAAACACCTTGTGCCAAAAACAAATCACTCCTTGTAACATAAATTTCTTTAGTTTGTGATAAAAATCACATTCAATCAATATTTTGTGTCAAATGATTAATGTGTCTGGTAAGTAGCTGTGGAATAAGTAGAGACCCATCGTCTTGAATCACCAGCACTGGTGTAATGGCTGCAATGTGGTCCAGAGGCTGTAGAGGGCCGACAGCATCCGTCCTCTGAACAGGTAAACAACGAAAACCACATAATTTAATTCCATCTCTGCCCAGTGTCAACCAACAGCTTTCACCAAAAAAAGAGCTCCAACAAGATGGTGTCACGGAGGTCACGCGAAGGCAAAGAGAGCTGAGGGAGGACACAGCACTGTGGCGTCACCTATACCTCAATTTCACAACAAGCAAAATCTTATTCCCTCTGATACCCCTTCCACCGGGACGCTTTCACATTACACCCGCAGTATTTTCTCGAGAGAGGATAGTATTGGCTCAATCCCGGGGAAAAGAAAAGAAAAGAAAAAATCTCTTCTATAATATTGATACCATCAATTGTCAGATTTGTTCCACAGTGGAAGTCATTGTTGGTATCTACAACAGTATGTAAGCTGCAGTAAACATACATCAATGACATATTTTTTTATTGCAAGTATGCTTATTCTGCACAATAATAAAAACATAAATAAAGAAATCCCGTATTGGCTTTTGTTATGAAATACAATCAAAGAAAAGAAAAGATAAATTGTCCCCAGCAGGCTGGTGTGAAAGTGCCACATGATGGATTCTAGTAATCTCATGTTAAACAAAAGCAGTACTAACCGGTAACCGGTCCTAACCCCTTCAGCCAGGGGTTGGAGAAGCTATTGCAATTTTGCCAAGTACTCAGTTATTAATGAGGAGGTTGGTTTTGCTGACTCCACCATCACTACCACCAGCTTAATGGAGCAACCCTCTCTCAAACATTTGCAGGTCACGTTCGTTGGTGTTGTTTGTACGCTCATGGTTACGCAATATCGGATTTGAACTTGCCTAGATGTTCCTTGCCTGCCATCAAGGTGTAGGCCCCATTTTTTGACTGCCCACTACTGTGATGTTGGGGTGCAATCACACCCATAAGTTTATGTTCTTTGGTCCAAACCACATTTTGCACTTTTGTATTTGACAGAGGTAGCCCGGTAGTTTTGGTAGCCCGTCATCCCACCAGGTTGCAGATTTTGGAGTTAAAACAAATCTGCTTCCAGTCTCTGTAACTTTATATGATGGACTTGTCTGCTGTAATTTCCTTCTCTGGTCTCTGCAGTTTGCCCTCGCTTCATTTTGTTATGCTAGGCTTTCTAAGCATGAGTTACTGTTAGCATCCATCTCCTTATACCCATAAACCCTGTAGTTTCCTGTTACCTGTCATTGGTCCAAATGATGGACCAATGACATCTTCACAATCCTCACTCCTAACGAACCACAATGTAGTTTGCTTGGAAGAGGACAGGAAGCCTCTGTGTGGTTATTCGATCGGCACCTGAATTCGAATGACGTTGTTCTCACCTGTCCCGATGAACCGAGCTAAAGGAGCAAACGCTCCAGAGTGAACCGCTAGACCGCTGCAAGCGTGCTTGTTGTGAACGCGCCCTTAAACGTGACGATTAAATCTATGCTTTGTTTCTCTCAGAGCTTTCTTACCAACCGCCATCCAAGCATCGCCACTATGGCTGAATCAAGTGTGTCTGTGAATAATGAACTCTTATCTCAGTATAGCAGCTTGATGAAATCTTTGGACCAGTGAATGCGGCATTTAGTCAATAATCAAATAATGAAATGATTTGCTTTTGAAAGAAAAGATGGATCATTTAAAGACTGATAACCATGTAAGCTGAACTAGATCTCTATGCATTTGAGAATAGGACCTACAGTGTTTCATGGAATAACCATTAACCAATAACCAAGCTACTGTTCACACTGCTATTCTTATAGCTTTTAGTTTCCACACATGCCAATGCACCTTTTTGCAGTGCACATTGCAATTAGTGACTGCTCAAGGAAAACAAAATTGTTGAATAAAATATTGAACTAAAGATTCCGAGACAAGTCAAGTCGTGATTTACTTAAGTATATTTAATGACAAGAAGCTGAGCGCTCAGGAGAGAAATACACACACAGGGTATGGTCTGCAGATCTCTGTCTGGGAACTATCTGAACAGTGATTATAAAGAGGAGAAAACAGGAGGGGAGTAGTTTCTAAACATCTACAAGGTCAGAGACAGCCTAGACTGAACAATATGTACTGTGTTACAGGTTCCTGGAGTTTCCCATGTGATCGGCCTTCAGAAGGGGTTCACACAAACAGTATATTCATGTAGAGAGACGACACAAAAGTACCTCAGTCATATAGAGCCATCTCATGATGACATTACAGCAGTGAGGATCAATTCACGATGTGCGCAACGCAGTCACATTACTTCCACAAAAATCTTTAACCTGGCTTTGCCAAATGTATTTGACAAATTATAGTGTCCGCTGATGGCAAAGCTGGTGGCTGTTTTCTAAAATGCCTGTGGTAAATTTCATTTGAATTTCTAATTCATGAGATCACCACTTGATTCAACACGATAGGGAACTTTTCTATCCAGCTGGTCCGCTCCACGACTTCACTCAAGGCTGGAATACGCTTACCCTTCCACCATTTAATTGCACAGTATATGGCTGCAATCAGAAGTGATAAACTATAGAGAGAGAAAAAAAGTTGACTAGTTGCACCATTACCATAATAAACATAAACAATAACGTGTTTTTAAGGGGTGAATTACACAATAACGAATGCAAACAAGTCATGTTGCTTCCTCTCATTTTACGATGCAGTGCAATCCCTGAGCCGGTAAACCTATATGGAGCATTTTTCTGAACACAAATCAGTGCCTGACAAATAGCTGTCATGTCAAATTCTATCACTCAGTGGGGAGCAAGCCCCTGATTGGCCCTCTGAATAACTTCTTAAAATATTAAACCTCCAAGGACGAACGTATTCTGAACGAGGCGTTTTAGAGTTTTAATTATGAATGCATTGGATAACGAGACCCTATGATTGAGCTAATGGCAAGGTTTTGCTACCTCGGGTCAAGGACTAGTTTGAAGCAAAAAAAAAAAAAACTCACATTTACTGGCACCAGCGCACACATCCAGTTACAAGTTATTAGTCACATCACAAAGTAGAACAAACTGGAACTCAAGAGGAGCTAACGAGAATCATCTTAGTCATCGTAACAGGGTTATTTTTTTCTTAGCCCCGTGCAACAATCTTTTTTGTGATGAAGTGTAAAACTTCTCAACTGGGATTTAGCTCTTGAATGTGCTGCAATTTGCTGTATTGCAATGACAGCTGAAGATCAGCCGTTTTTTCAGTTCATCAATATGGGCGCGCTCCATTGGCACGAAGGCAACTCTGTAACTCGGAACAAAGAGACTTAGCTGCGGTTTTTTGCCAGAGATAAAGGGTCCTTCCTGCTGCAGCTCTATGCAGTAGCCTTCTCTGTTGGAGATCTAATTTCAGTAATTAGAGCCATAAAGGAACTGAAACCTCATCACAGTTTGAAGATCAGATCGGACACATCTAAGGCTGCTTTAGATCTTCCAAAGAGCTTCTTTAGACAAAGGGAGCTTGGGTAATTAAGTCTGGAAACCCCAATGGCTTCAGCTGATTCACCATTATTAGTTAGGCCTGTATGAGAACAATGACTCGCGATGAGTTCAATGATAAATCTGCCCTGATTGTTTAGCCATATGTTGAGCCATCAAAAAGCAAATTAACTTCAGGGGCTGCACATATCATTTTGCATCAGCTTTTAAATGCATTATTAGTCACACCCACTGGCTATGCAGCATTTCATAGTGATGCTTGCATACATTCTTAGCACTAGTGAATCAATAACATTAGATAGGTTGGATGAGTGTGTGATTTATAGCCATAGTAGATGCAACCATATTTCACAGATGAGGAGAGGTTTTATTTCAAATACAGGCTCCCAAGGAATCCTTTTTGCATTCTAATAGCGATGTGTCTTGCTCGGGCTTTCCAAGCGCAGCCCTTTCTCCCCATATCCCTTGGAAATATATTACTGCAGCACGTTCAAGTTTTCAAACATCCATAATTGAGTAGCATATGATGAATAGCACAAGGGTGTTCCATTTTAGGCTGACTGGAAAACAGTGGTAGGAGCTGCAGTGAGCCCCTGCCTTGTTCTAGCTATACCAAGGACCATAGATCTCAATTCAAAACAGAATGTGCAACAGCCAGAGCTTGAGAAAGAATAAGAATTGATTGTAATTTACCACTTTTACACTAAAGCATATCAGTGTCAAGTAAATACGGAATATATTCTCATATATCTCATCTTTTTTATTGTTTTATAAGAGAGAAACAGTGAATTACAATCAAACAAACAATCATAGCCAGTAACAATGCGGGCATGGGGGGTGGTGGAAGGGATCTGGCCCAGTTATTCATCTTTAATAGCAAGAATCTTCAAACAAAGGATACAATTTCAAACATGTCAATTAATAAAATCAGCAATATACGCAATGCCTCTTCCCTAATGACCTCCATGAAGAACGAGAGAGTTGTGCTTTTGAGTCCAGCTGATGATCTATTTCCCATGTCATCCAACCGGGCTGCTCTGTGTGGAACCGCAAGGTCGGCGTTGGTTTGTATGAAATTATTGTTTCCAGTTAGTTTTTTGAGTTTTTGTCAGCCTTTCATTTTGGATCTTGCATCCCCCCGCCCCCCCCTCTCTTTCTCTCTCAGCTTTCCTGTCAATCCCCACTTTCCATTTACTCTCAATAAAAAACAAAATATGCCTCTAAATGGGAAATGTGACACTGGAATTACATTCGCTAATGCGTTATCAGTCGGATGCAGGGCAAAATGCTCCCTCATACAAAAGACGTCCACCAAAATGGCTAAGAGCCCCTAAGAGGAATGAACGAGATCCATCCGCTTGAGTCGGGATCTCTTACACATCTAACCTTGAGCTTTTTCTAACGACGTAACTGAACCGTGACATTTTACACCTTAGGCCATGACCTCTTTGCACCGTGGAAGACAAGCGTGTGGCAACAATCGAGCGGCATGCTGATGAATTGTTGTCAGAGCCGTTTAATTTTTTCTGATTCAACATTCAAGTGCGCTTGTAATGAAGTGTTTCGTTTCAGAAGATAGCCGCCATTTGGAAAGAGTGACACCTACTTTGACTTTTATTGATAGTAAAAGTCAAAACTCACTATGGAGTATTATCGAAGTTATTTGCTATATTAAGACCATTATTGATGAAATAACACTTTTGAACTCTATTTTTTTGGTATTGAGTTGTGAATTTCAGGTAAAGTTTTTTTCTCAAAATTGATGTATCATATTTTGGATTGAACCCCTTCCACCCATCTTCTCTGTTTCAGCTTTGACTGTATGGACATTTGTGAGGCGTTCCGACAACAGCATCAAACCTCAGAAAAGTCTTTGCTCATTAAACTTGAAGTTTGTAGTGTTGGTTGTCTCAGGACTTTGAGACATGGAAATACTAAACTGTACATTCCCATGAAACCTGTCTGACATTAGCAGCCAATTCTCCGCTCTCGTGACATTTACTCAAGCGACATCAGCGGATCTTGTTCATCCCTTATTAAGCACTCAAGGGCAAACATTTAAAGTATTATGTGTACAGTCCTGACACCTAAGTATTTAGTATAGCCAAGAATCGCCAATTATGGCCGACTATTGATTTATTATCAGTATAGGGGTTCCTGCCTTGTGGGAGCCGCAATAGCCCTATTGATGCTTCCCCCTCCATCCAGTCGAGATTAAATGAAGGGCTATTTTACCGGGCTTTGTTTGCTCATAAACGCTTCCACTCCATTGTCTGGGGACAGTATAGTTTTTTGGATGTGAGTGCCTTTAAAGTTTAACCTGGGATTTATCGCTGCGTAATCATGCGATGTGGACATAAATATATGCATTATGAAGGGCACGCCGCCACTCAAGGTCACATAAAATCGAGCGCACATGATTAAAAACTGATTTAGATGGGCGTCCAGGTTGAGAGACATTTTACTCGCTTCATTATTTCTATATGCCATACTAGGAAGAATTAAAACACTGAGGTCTGAGAGCAGGTTAATGCATGGGTTATGGTACCATGGCATGTATCTGCTGAAGCAAACTGTTGACTCATGAATCCCGATCGTCTTAATGGATTTTCATCAAATCGATTGTCATATTGGGGGTTCAGAGCTGGAGCAACATATGAAAAGTATACCTTTCTGTGGACACATTCTATAAGGCATCTGATGAAGATGTTTATGGACAATAGAGCCTATGCATATCTCAGTGTACATCCTCTCTAACGTGCATCTCACTATTGCATCAACACTGCAATCGACTTTTCTCTCACCACTCTTAAGTCTCTTAAGACCGAGGCATGAATTTTCTTCAAAGTTTCGAGTTTCTAGAGGTCCTAACTAAAGCGGCAAGTTTATAATACGACCAAGTGGTTTGTTCAACATGGGCTGCTTAAATGCAGAAGGATTACACGCTGGAAGGCAAGAGAAAGAACTCTTGGGGGTGCTTTGATCGCTAGCTCAAAATCCATTACCGTGGCTCAGTGGAGACACAGAGATCCAACAGTATAAATTAACATCAAAGGCAGATCAACTAATGGAGAATGGTCCAGCAGCCTCATACCCATAGTAGAAAGCATTACACTTTTCAAAGTAAAATTACTGTGCCAATACCTACTTGTTTTAATTTGTCAACTAGGATGAAGAACATGGTCTGAGGCTAATGTTAAAATTCTGTGAAATCAATGTTTCTGTTCCTTCAGCTAAATCATCTCTGGCTTAATTTCATTCTATACCTGTCATTGTAATAGGACAGGGATTTCATACTGTAGATTCCTCTCAACATAATATGCACCTCACCTTCCTCATGTTTCTTTGCTGATATTAACTAATAAATAGCATTAAGATTTAAGATTCTATATGAGCATATTAACCATTACCAGGTAGAGTATGAACTCATTTTTTAATTGTAAATGTTATAATATACTCATCATAACCAGGTTTTGATCACATTTACAGTGCTCAAATTTAATCAGTGCTTCCAAGGATTTCCATGATATTTAATATCCTAGCTAGCAGGCAAATGTTGGTAATAAATGGATTAACAGAATCCATTTTATAGTATTTGTTCATGGCAGTACAATAACACAATCAAAGACAAATGAAGGATTTGTAGATAAAGTGCATGGGCCTGAATTAGACGTTTAAGCTGTTCCTATTCAGACACCTATTTGATGTGCACAGTGAAGACTTTGGCTTGCCCTCGCTTGCGCCCGGGTGTATTCAAAATCTTGGCTTCTGGGAGGAAACCCCGGGCATGCTGGATGGACTACATCTCCCAGCTTGCCTGGGAGCGCCTGTGGATCCCCAGGAGGAGCTAGAGGACGTTGCTGGGGAAAAGGACATCTGGGCTGCTGTGCTTGCCCTGTTGCCACCGCGACCCTGACCTGGATACACGACTAGAAAATGGGTGGATCATTACAAAAATCAGGCCATGGACATTTCTTCTTTTCGTGTCTTTCTGATGAGGTATTGCCTTTAGATACTGTGCACCTTTAATTCAATGGATAAAAACTAGGGCCCTGAATCCGTAACATTGCCTTTGACAGTACTTACAGCACATTTTAGTCATTTAGCTGACAGTGTGTGACAAGGTTGTTCAGTGTCTTGCTCAAGGACACTTACACAGGACAGGGCTTGAATCTGTGACCGTTCAGTTGCAGGATGGTCTCTCTAACCACGAGTCCACCCTGCTATCTAAGCTAGGTTGCATCTGCATTCAAACCCACAAAATTTAGTTCTGTACATGGCATGCTAACCCGCCACTAAGCCATTAGCATACCAGATTTGGAGTTTGTATAGTTGAAGTGTTTTCCACACCTAGAATGATCTGGAGAAAGATGAATCTTCTTTGACTGTGAGCAATATCCCCCCCATTTTTCTGATTGCATGAGAATTTACCTGCACAATCGCAGCCTCGGTGATGTGCAGCAGTGCTCGGCTAATCAAGACATATGAACTGCGATATCGTTTGAAATTCCACCTCCCTTGCAGGACTGTGACAGTTACAGTAAAAAGTGGAGATGGATACATTCCCCACAAGACAAGACCTTTAATTAACTGTCTTTTCTCATTAATGGTGGCAGCGAGAAATCTTGATGGCTTACGAGGATATCCAAAACCATATATGTTCCATTTGATTGTAATGTAAAAAAAAAAAAAAAAAAAGAATCCAAGTCTATTTTTATTATAGAAACCTTTCAGAGCAGAGCATGTTGATGTCATGCATACTCAACCAACCAGCCCACCTCTACCCTGTCCTCTTTTTTCACTCAGAACTAATGAGTTAGCCTTGGAAGTAATTGTCTTATCAATCTCATTAACACTGAGGCTATTTCTTCCAAGTGCTTTTGCCCACTTAACTGTTGTGCAGTTATCACACTGCTCTAAAGCAGGTGACAGGCCTCATGCTTTAATTCTCAATTTTCATGGGCAACTACAGTATATCAATGGGGCATGTCTGGTTCCCGGTGAAGACAAGGGACGATATTAAAGGGGTAATCCACAAGATTTTTTTTTTGTTGATTTTGTTGACATGTTTGGTGCTTCTTCACTGCACTTCCCAGAGATCACCTGTCAATCAAACAGTGTTTCCAGTACTGTCACGTCTTTTTCCTTGGATTTTCTGTCGATGGAGTTTGGGTTTCTGTAGGTGGCGCTCTTTTCTTTGTCTGTTCAGCCACGGTGGCTATCGCTGCCGATGCTAACTATTTATTCCAAAAAAAATGCAGTTGCTGCTGCTGGAAATGTAAAATGCACCGGTTGTTAAGAACAGTCAACGTAAAAGCTTTCAGGAAACAATTACAGGTTGAATCACTATTGTGTTGTATCCATCGGTGATAGAGAGTGGCACAACAGGCCTTTATATTTCTGAAAATGTCATGGATTATTACTTTAAGGCTCTGGTGTGCTATAATTATACTCCAACCACGAGATATTTCCACTCCCAAGTCCATGTCCTGGCCCCTGTGGCCTCAACACGGCACACCTTGGCCACCATCCCCAATACTATAGCAACTGTGTCACACCCCTTCAAAATGCTAATGAACACAAATAGAATGGAGTGGGTGTGGGTGCAGAGGGTGAAATCATGTTCTGGTTGTGTCGTGTCAAAGCAAGCATCTTCCTGGGTCTGACAGATCGGCCAATTAACCTTATTTACCGCGTCTCCCCTCATCCTCTAACGAGCTCCACTGGGCTTCTTCCTAATAACGAGCTACTGAGAATGGGGACCATCGCCGTGCTGGTTCCAATTGCATTTGTCCTGCAATTATTAAGGTGACTAGACAATAGCTTGTGTACTCCTGTACTGCCTGAGCAGGGACGTTTTGCCCTGTTGTTCATGTTTTTTTGGGTATGCCTCACGTGGACTTAAATTGATATAACCATGATGCAATATATAATTGCTCAATTGTCAGATGATATCAATTCACAGGGAATACATCAATAATAGTCTATTGGGATTATCTGCCCAACCTAACTAAAAAGTAATTGGAGCTGTTTACATGCTGTTAACATACTTGAGTAAGCACCTGCTTATTACAGGGCTCTGTCCATTTATTTTCTCGACTGTCAGTCTTCCAACTACTATATACTGTATAAATAGGTGCATGGTCACAGATTGGAGTTTTAGTGCTAGAAACATATATAAACCCTCAACAGCAAAAATAGTCAATATTAGTGATGGATGTAGTAGCAATTATTATGCACCCCTATTCATTTTCATGTGAAACTTAAAGGGGGCGGGATCTGAAATCTCTGACATGCTATGACACGCTTGAGAGAACACCAGAAAAACTGTGGTTGTTTTGGTTCCGCCCATTGAGGTTTAACTCAACCAATGAGATTATTTCTGCATCCAGAGCAGCTCTGCCCCCGAGAAATGTTTGTAGAACTAAAACCCCCATCTGCTGCATGATCCTCATCGAAACATTGGAGGGCATCTGGAAGCAAACAGGACCTTTATGTCCATGAAGTAATTAAAGTAATAATAATGATGATGAAATCATCTGCTTTAATTAAAGGGAGCCGTGCAACCAAGGGTTAAAATGGGCTACTAGCTTCACTTTCAAATGCATGGGAAATGGTTCTTGCCTCAAATGCTTAGACACGTTCATTTAATATGCAGTTGGGTAGAAAGTAAAGTAGCCCCATTATGTGATGTTATATATGATTATATATGAATGTGGGTGGGGGGGTCATGGTGGCTCAGTTGTTAGCACTTTCACCTCACAGCAAGACTGGAGACTCTAAATTGCACGTAGGTCTGAATGTGAATGTGTTTGTACGTCTATGTGTTCTCCCTGTGATGGACTGGTGACCTTTCCCTGCCTTCCGCCCAATGCATGCTGGGAATTAGAGAGTATGGAAAATGGATGAATGTGGGGTTGGTCATCTTAATGATGCAAAAAGGACATGAAGTTGCAACTCATAGCAACTAATAAGCACTAATATCTGCCACATTAAGCTAGCCAGCTAAATAATAAAGAGATAGTAATCTTGCGCTGGACGGAAGATGCTTTCAAACAAGAGTGATTGAGTGGCCATTTGAGTGAGCTTTTATTGCAAAGACACAAATGAGTGAGGGTTATGATTTCTTTCTGAAGTGAGAATTAGGAAAGACAAACATATTTTCATAAAAGGGGGAGGAATAGTGGGGCAGGGTTGTTTTGCTTTTTTTGCTTACAGCAGAGGTATGCATGCTCTCCTACACAGATAAAATACTTTCTACCATGCCACCTCCACACTGTACAAACCTCTTGGGATTGGCACTGCTTGAGTAGCATGTTGGTTTTAATTACATTCTGCAAAAAACAAATTTTAGTTTTCCTCCTTTACTCTTCTTGTTAAACCTCTTGTCTAACTTTCCTTTGAGGCACTATTAGGCATTTTTCCCTGACACTGTTGTTTTTCTCTCATGTCATGCAAAGAAAGTTTTATCTTAGCAAGCAAAAGAAAACAAACAATCTTTATACTGGCCACTTGTGATTCATCTATTTTCGAAAGCTTGCCCTTGGTGCAGATATGCTCTCCCAGCCCCGTGACCTTTGCTGGACAAGCATTGGTTTCAGGGCTGTGATTTTCAGGTCCTGTCTGAGTTGGGTGCAGATGCCTGTGGAGATATTAATACAGTCCATGGTACAGCGCTTTAATATTGAACCCTTAGCAGGGGGCTAAGAATCCTCTTCAATTCAAGGTACAACCTTCAAGAGACACTTCAGCAATCTTCCAGTGAAGCAAAAAGGGTGCCTGTTGTAAAACTACTGTAGAGGTAAAGGATTGAGACCACTTAACTGAAACAAAAGGGTACTGTGTGCATGTGTGTGTGTGCGCACGTGTGCATGTGCATGTGCATGCGCACACTCAGATATAAACATTTGTTCAACAAGCCAAGGCCCAGTTAATGTGCAGCCGTAACTGTCTATATATGGCAGTGATCTGTACCAAGTAATGCGCTTAAGGGTATTGAAATGGCTTCATGTCAAGCTTGTGTTTTGAGGTCTAAGTAAGTTAGCTCAGGAAGTGCTGTCGCTGCAACAAGGCAGCTTCGCTGCTGCAGCAAAGCTGTCAGAAGATGTGATTTAAAAAAAAAAAAAAAAAAGCAGCCATATCTTTACCTCAAGTCCTCTAAGCCATTTTTATCTCACTCTCTTGCCACTGGATTTTGTTGTCTCTAAATAGATAAAAACATAAAAAGGATGACATAATAGTGTTGTTAGCACAACAGGAAACATAAATACATACATATCTTTTTTATCATCCCCATTCATTAAAAATTTAAGGAAAACATTTTACTCAGTAATTAGTTTAGCCCGAAACCAATATGCATGTCATACTTGGCTATCTCACTAGCTGGACAATTAAAAGCACTGCAGCTGACTTCAGAGGCCTATGGAAAATTCCACATCACTTTCAGGTGAACAGTAAATGCATTCTCACAAACTATGAAAGAGAGTGCACTATAATCTCGGCGGCTCCCCACCTCCACAAAGACCAGCGGTTCCCAGGCAGTGCGAAGACATCAGAGAAAATACAGCATGTCATCTTCTCTAATGCAGTAGGGGCCATCTGATAATCAAGCTGGCAAGCTGCGCTCACTTTTATTTGAACTGTAAAAGTTGATGAATCAGACTTGGCTGCACACTGACGACCCTTCCAGCCTGCTCTCCCTTTGTCTGTTGCTCAGCCAAGATTTGTGTGCTTCGTATATCCTATTAGGGCACAGTGCCCTCCAATATTCTACCCTTTCAAAATGTGTGAGAAGGGATCAATTCTTACTTATTTGAATCACAAAGCATGGAAATTGCATTGCATTCCCACAATTCCTTTGCATTAGACTAGCGTTGGTTCAGTGACTAAAATGTGCATGGGCACACTACTGCAAATACACAGTAAGCTCTGCCTATGCTGTATTGCATTTGCCCCGACACGTCAGCTGGATCAATTCTGCTATTATGGAACAGTATTAAACATTTACTTTTTGTTCTTTTTTGAGTTGTTCCCAAATGTTTACAATAAAACCTTTTAGAATAATGTTTTCATGCATGCGTCACATTGCACTACACACTATGCAGATCAACATTTACCTGCAGTGAATGATAAGCAGGTAAATAAGTGGAAGCTGAGAGAAATTGCAGTACACCTCAACAGCTGTAAATTAATGGGTAACTTTATGGGAGCCGAGTCACTTGGCCATATTTCAAAAGGAGTTATTTATGCCCCTTCCATTCAGCTCTGGTCGATGTCAGTCAAATTAGTTTAAAAGAACATTCAAAAAAAAACATGGGGTAAGGGGTGATGCTGTTTAGCAGGTGTGTCCTTTGGCAACACGCTGAACGCTGTTAGTGTAAGTCCCTCTGGAGATAAGCATCAGTTAAAGGGGAAATACAGTAAGTCAGGTTTTTACTGCCCCCGTAGCATAAAATGACCAAAATGGCTGGCGGTCAAAACACAATTGATGGAACAAAAGCTCCCTGCCCCATGGAACTTCGAGACACTGCCAATTTCCTCCGCCCACCTACCCGCATTTTCAAGGGCTCAACAATGGAGGACGGTGCTGCGAGCGAGTGGTCAGCTTTGCGAGCCAGGACAGCTGAAAAGCCTCACTCGCGAGCAGAATTATTGCAGTATTTTGCATTGTGATATATTACCTCTACCACTCGAAGCTCCTGTTGGATCTCCGCTCTACTCGTCTCTATTGTGAAAATGGGACTTGGTACTGTTTTGTCAGATACAGGCCACCGCAGCTCAAGGGGACGATGATGAAGCTGGTATTGTTACATTTCCTATTGGTTGCTAATAGAGGTCAATAAAGGTCATGTAAATCTTATTTCTTCATTATTACATAGACATATTTATTACTAAAGGAAATACTACGACACATACAATATAAGAATTTCAGAATTTCCGCCCTGGGGATCAATAAAATATCTATCTATCTATCTATCTATCTATCTATCTATCTATCTATCTATTTCAATAATTTATATAATTTTTGCACGTGCGACCACTGCTACAGCCAGCCAAAGTAAACAACTGCATCAGAGAGACAGGTAAAAATGCCAGTACTGTACTGTACAGTAGCAATCTGCAAGGTGGGAACTGTGTCAACGACCTTCACTGTCCAATGCATTAAAATAGATCATAAGGTTGCTCTGATTTCTGAGGCAGTATGGCATCTTAACAGCCGTGGCTTATGGGGAACCACAGACAGCCCGCTGTGCTCTCCCTTCATTTCCTTTGTTCTAATTTCTATTTCTATCCTCTGGACATGATCCTCATTGTCAGTTGTCGGCCTCAGCGATTGAATAGCCTCGTCAAGCCTCCCCAGAGTCCCCCTGATCCACTGCAGTCTTGGCAACGGGGGGACAGTTGACGTTGCCTGCCTGCCTTTCCCTCAAACACACTGGCAAATACGCCTTTGGTATAACATTTTCAGCCCCCCCCCCCGCTGCTTCTGCTAATGTGTTCTTTCATATTTACAGGAGATGAAACTGTGGTGTTCGATATACTGTGCAACGTCTCTTTACATGGAGTCTGATATAAAATGTGGTTATTTTTCACGTCGCTGGAAATAAATGTCAGCTCATCTCAGCTCATCTAAGTCCATAGTAAAGCAGAAGTATAAAGAAGGCAATTATCTGCTTTCCATGAAATTAGTCATTTATATTTAGTTAGTTTAAAGTCATTCTAGGACAACGTTCCCAGCGCTAGTCTCACCACCTCGGGCATGTATGCTTTGCCTCAGTATTTTTATCCTCAAAGACCTTTTCTACATTGTCTCCTTGGCTCTGATTTGTTCACCTAACGTTTCTCTTGCATACATACAACGGACACCAGGATGTTTCTTAGATCTACAAATCTTTGACCCTTGCTGCTGCTTGATATTGGTGCTCTAGGTATTTTAAGTTTTTTCCTGTGTTGCCCAGTTTTTAAGTTGTTCACGATATTATTTATATGCTCATATATCATCCACAGAATCACCTCAACCTATAAGCAATTGGATCATCTTATTTGGTTGTTACAACAGATACAAATACCTTTTCTAACCTAATGGTGATGTGTGTGGGCGTGCAAAGAAAAATATTCCAAGAGGTGCAGACCAACCAGTGCAGCGGTCAGATGGTTATTTGCGCCACTGGCACATCTCTGTGTAGCTCAGTACTGCTTGAGAACATGAACCCTTCTTGCCTGTCAGTGACGTCTGCTTGTGTAAGTGCAGAGGTGGACAGATTGTGCCTGGCCTTGCGTGCTCCCGGCCTTTTGTGTTGAGTCCCCGCGGACCTCCCTCTCGTGACAGGGCCTGTGTTCAGGTTGAAACCCTGCTGAGCACCCTGCTGGCAGGTTAAGTGCTCTTGCACATCACCATGGGCACTGAAGACAGACAGGCAAAGGGGGCGTTTCCCTATTCTTCCTCCGATGGGTCCATGGTCCTTGTTGTTGTTGTACCTTCTGCTGCTATCTATATGGGCTTCTCTCCTAGCTAACATAGAAGGGACTCCACTATGAATGTTGCTAACTTTTCATGCAAGTCATCAAGTCAGCTACTTTCTTTCCATTGTTGTGTCTCGTCCTCCATGCTAACGCTGGCTCATCCAAGCTGTCCAAAATTGACAGTTGTCTCAGGTGAACTACGAATAGGTGAACTAAAAATATGACTCAATTCAGCTTTTTGCTGTTCACACCAATGAGAAAACATCAGATCTGTGTCACCATGTGAGGGAAAGAAATCAGCATTGGGACACTTTCAGCTGCAGCGTGAACATGTTTCACACAATGTTTGCATGTCTTACGGAAATGTACTATACCTACACATTGATTCATACTGTAGCTATGCATGGCCTATCACTGTGCAAAATTTTTTTTTTTGGATTGAGGTTAGGGTGAGGTTTTGCTAATGGTTAAATAATAAAATCCATTCCTGAAAATGAAAATTCCTTGCATGAGTCAGAATGTACCCGGGGTTGTCGGACTCAGAAGGCAAGGGTAATTGCCCATCCGGCCCAATATAACTCCAAATTTGATTTGAGCACACCATACTGTCTCCACAACAAAGAAAACCAGAAGGAGCACATTGAAATGCCCACTTTGTCATCCGGTCTGTGTGTGCCTCCTATTCTCCCGCGTGAGACATTTGCTGAACAAGCCGCTTTCCTTCTGCCAATTTCTTGACTGTTGCAAGTGTAACTGCTTGAACGCAAATGTTTTCATGAGATAATTCCCAGCGAGCGCGGTTTTTAATTAAGCGCGCTCAATTTGTTTTCTGGATCTTCTGTTCATCAGTACAATACAATCAAGAGGACTAGGCGCCTGCATTTGAACCATTCAATCCAATCAACTTGAACAGTCATTGTCCCTATTGTTTGTTGCTGGTGTAGCTCAGTATGTCATAAGTGTATAATGAGCGTTATCTCCATGAGGATACTTGAGGGCCGATTTGACTTTGTGCATGACATGGGTAAACTTGCTGAGTGCGGTGCTTGCATAGGTGCTCAGTGAGAGACAGAGAGAGGTGATTTTTTTTTTTTTGTAAAGGCCTAAAAATTGAGCTTTTATAAAAGGTATGAAAGTGCCCCTGTCTTTGGAGGAGTCATTTGCTATTCCATCGCAGTATGCACTCGATCCACATTTCTTTGTCCCTGTGATTTGTAGTCAAGGTTACACAGACTATGTCATTATGGATGGTCTGCTGTGAACAGGGAACGCCTTGCACATCTGAAAATATGCAGCTCACTCTTACCTTTTAACAGCAGACGCAACATAATACAAGAGTGGCATTACTTAGTCAGGCTTTTCACCATTTTCAGATCAGCGTAAACGGCTCCTGATTCAAGTCATATCTGACAGCTTAAATTTAAGAGATGCGCCGAGACCAGTTGTTCAGGACCGATACGAGTAGTGAGCACTTTGATGAGTGGATCAGCTGATCCGGGTACCAGGACCGAGTACTTCTCAATTTACAGTCATTCATAGGCTGCCAACTATTGACCTGTTATCAAACAATTACAGGAACAAATGAGTCCATTGCATTTACTCATTTGCGTGATCAAATTAAGCACTGACTGTTGTATAACAATCCTCAAATGATAAAGTAGTAAAATAGAAAATAGGCTACATACCATATTGCTAGAGGATATAGCTTCTCCGTATGGATTGTTCTTGCCTTTGCTATTTGCTTGGCTTGTAGCTCACCTGGCTAGCTAGCTGCTGCTGTGTGGCTGTGGTGAAGTCCTCATGCTCTCTAGGGTGATGTGATTTAAGGTTTTTTATGTAATTTGGTGTATTGAACACGAGATACAGTACCTTGGCTTGACTGGTGGTTTTCAGTTTTATTAGCTCTTTATTAACCTGGTAGAATCGCCACACTGCTGACATTTTTTCCTCCTGATCAGAAAGTTCTATGTTGAGATCAGATCAGGAGATCAGAGATCAGGAGCCAATCTGGCTCCTGGGATCTGATGAGGTAAGGGAGATACATACAGTGTGATTTACCACAGGGGGGGCATGCAGTCCACTATAAAATTCAATTGAAATTAAAAAAAATTTGCTGTTCACACTGATTAGAAAGCATCAGATCTGTGTCATGTGAGGGAAAGAAATCAGCTGGGACATTGACTGACACTTTCGTTTTTCATGACTGCACTGAAAACAAGTAGCCTTCTAACCCCATCCCCACTCACCACCCACAGACTCCCTGGATCCTCCTCATTATCGATCTCTTCTCTCACCTCAAAACTCTGCAATGCATGGGCCACGTATAAAGGGAGGACTTGAGGGACGCGAGGAAATTTTTATTTACCTGAAAGTCTTAACTAGGAACACATCCTTGCCTTTGTGTTGTGAACGGATGCTGGTAGGATTGCATCCCAAATGTCCTATTACAAAAGGAGAGAAAGAGGAAATGGTGAGGGTGGCGGCGGAGGGGGGGAGAGATGGGTCGGCATTCTTCTTCTCTGCAGGTTCTCTGTCAGGCAGACGCAGGAGCAGTGATGTGACTAATGCTGTAAATGTGCTGGCGTGCCTACAATATGGGCTGCTTGAAAGAGCCAAGCCAATCGTTGCTTTGCTGCCTGTCTCCTCTCCTACACGCCTGTAAGACTCACAGAGAGAAGCAATTTAAACTTTTTGTCTTCCTCCCTTTTGTCTTCTTCAGTCGGCGGCAGTAGAATTTGGTATGATGCTGTGGTAAAGTGCAGGTGATTTGTTTTGGAGATAATAAGAGCAGGGATGAAGAAGACTAAGTCATGATATATGATTCTGAGTCAGCTTTATGACATCCAAAACTACTTAGTCACCATATTGTTTCATATTTCAGAAGGATTAGCTATGCTAAGCACTAATCCAAAAGCTATTACTCATTGTTGACGTTTGGCCCCACTCCTGAAAATGAGACCAGCAGCTCCAGCTTTGGGTATGGGCGATGCACAATGGATATCCCGCCACCCTTCAACCGCTCCTCTCAGTGGCTTAGTGGCAACTTTAAACACGCCTCCAGTTTGGCTTGTCCCTGCTGTCACATTGACTTACATCAACCTGTCCAAGCACAAGGAAGCTTCCCCATCTGGAAAATCTTTTGTGCCACTGTACTGCAAAACCGCATCCTCTATTTCAGGGATTCTAATGCATATGAAGTTTAGGATTCAATCATGAAATGCATCATATACGTTTTTCCAGTGCATGTTGATTGGCTAAAAAATCTGCCAATATGGTGTTGCAAATCAGTTTTGAGATTTTTGTTGAATCAAGGGACATTATCTCAATACGAGTGGAGTGATCTGAGTTATTTCAAGATATCGTCACTTGTTTCCAGAAAATTATCGAGACAGGTGAAACTGTATTAAAGTGAAATTATCTTGCCATATTGGCAAATATTTTCACTTGTTTCCAGAAAAATAAGATTTGAAGATCCAATACTAGAATCAATGACTTGTAAGATCTTTTTTTTCCAGTGTAAATTCTAAGCATGCTTTACATTGATTTATTATTATGCCAGGTTTATCGTATTTTGATGTAGTGATTTATATCCTAACATTGTTGAAAATGCCCAAATTCATATAAACATCAGCTTTGCCCTCTGCTTCACATTCCACATTGTCTTTAGGGAAGACATGGCAGTGGTACTTTTTTTTTTTTTTTTTTTTTTTGGTGTGGAGGGGTTGAAATGCATTAACGGTATTAGGTGTGTGCGTTTAATTCTGCACAGCCTTTTAAGGGGAGACTCCCCATCTGTCTATACCCAAAGGCATGTATTATTTATTGTTCTTTGAGAGCACAAAAGTGTTTTTGGTGACAAGGGGCAATATCTAAATGGGTCCTCTGAGTGCATCTAACCTCCGGTTTCCCTTTGCACACTTCAGGGCATCCTGTCACTGTAGATTTGTTTAAAGAGACACAATGGTCCCTTTGTGACAATGATTGCTTCCTCCATTCACTCTTTGTTATTCTATTAGGATCATTGACCACAGTGTTGTTCCAGCCATAGCAATTGACTTTGACTTCGGAGCTCCCTCTTGTTGTCGCAATAAAACCTGCACAAAATGTCCCTCTCAATTTTGGCGTGACACAACAGCATTAGCTCAACATTATGGGCCTAATTTGGTGAGTTATGATAGCAAATGTGCATTATTACACCCATAGCAACATTGCAGTCCAAAAAAAGGGTTATGGAGGGATATGTTTGGCTGAGGCCCGAACGTGAATAAATGCAAATTTGTTTTATGATGACCTCATTCACTCCCAAATTTACGACTGCTCTTGAAAAGGGGCGTTCAATGACCTACGGTTTTTATCAATCTCTGTCGGCAACCAAGGGAATGCAGCGACATGAACAGAGACGAGTCAACTAGCTGATTGGAGCAGAGATCCAGCAGAAACATTTATCAAAGAGGTAATATATCACAATGCGAAATACTGAAAGAATAATACAGCTTTGCCGTTTGCTTTTTTTGGGGTTGAGAATGAAACCATGACAAACTGCAGGGGAGTTGGGGGGGTGGGATGCCGCTGGCTGGGGAGTGTTGTTCCCAAACAGCATAGAGGATGGAATGTGAGTTTTGAAAGACAGAAGTTGTTGGTATTGATCAACAACCCAATCTACCCCCCCCCACAGATAAAATGTG
>OOFE01018796.1:2909-14034 GCA_900323365.1 Monocentris japonica | reverse complement strand
CTCATTTTGTGCTACGGGACGGTAAAAAATGTTATCGCACCTTTAAGGAGGGCTGTAAGTCTACACGTGCTTGTCCATAGACCCGTCTCTCCCTCTCGCTGACAAATTGAGGCAATTACTCTGATGAAGTTCAAGGATGACACCATTATGATGATGTAATAATGAGCCCAGCCCACCTGACAGGTCCTAATAGGAAAGTGCCGAAGGACATTTCAATGATGAATGAGAGCCTCCTTGTGGATTCCTTTTTTGGCAAAAGCAACCACAAACCAGGAACTAAATAACGCCCCCCCCCGGGACTTCAGATGCCCAGAAAGCCTGTGTCTGGGATGAAAGAACTTGTTCAATGCAACATGTAATATCCTGTGAGGAGCTACCTTTAGATTTTCTAGATTAGATCGCTTCAGCATATCCGTTTAATTTGATTTGGAGTATCTAAACTGTCTCAAAACCGCCCTTTGATATCCTAACAGAGATCTGGCAGAGATTAGCGTAGAAAGTAGTGATAATATATGGATTTAATAAAGTTTTGGGGCAGACTATTGCAATTTCGAAGTATCTGTAATGCAAATCATGACTACAATGCATACTTTTAATATTGAAACATTTTTATGCTCAAAACCTCTGCGCTTTATCTGATCGTTAAAATGAAAACTGGATGTTCTCCTGTCCAGCCTTTAATAAAAGTTAACTCTTACAAATTATAGGTCACACCAAATTATGGACAATAGCATGCATTATGCCATTAATCATCTCCATTATCAGCACATGAAAACAATCGCTTCCTCATATCCAATATCGTTTTCCAGCAGCAAATATGAAAAGTTTCACCCTAAAATGAGATGTGTCACCTGACAAAAGTGACAACTAATAGCAAAAAAAAACAGATTATGTTACTTTTCAAAGGATAGTAAGTTACTTAAGTCACTAGTATATTTTGACAGACTGACTCATCAATATTTTAGAGGGATTGAATGATAAAATTCTGTAAAATGACAAAATGACAAAATTTTGTAATACAACACTTCATAGGCTCATCATTGGTACATGCACATATTCTCATCATAACTCTTTCAGGTGATGTAACAGACCCCCTGGGTCTGTTACATCACAAGAGCCATATTGGAGGCTCTTGTGCATCAGGGTCTTAGAAGAGCTGATTTCTACACATACGACTCCGCCACATTCTACCCTATCAGCCTGCTCACTTTTAAAAAGTCTCTATAACACTGTTTACCTTTGCAAAGTTCCCCTAACGATGGCAATGATATCTCGGGTCCATTAGCCTTAGAGGCTTGCTTCAATTATATTAGGAACACTTGAGGGCTCCTGCTGTGGAGGGGGCCTGCAGAAACAGCTGAGAGTGTGGGCAAGACAGCTGGTGGCCAACCTCCAGGCCCCTCGCTGCTCCACTAATGGCCCTGTCGGCCGCCTCGCCATCACAACCCCGCAACATGATCTCCCGGGGGATCGGCGGCCGCAGTTATGAGACAGAAATGCATGTAAATATTCACCAAAAAGGAGAGAGCCAGAGACGGCGCATCAGATATGAACGGCCTGTCTTCTGGTCCGCTAATGTGTTTGTTCATAAGTGAGCGCATCAACTGGTAGTCGCGGAAGCTCTCTGTGCAGGGCGCCGGGGGCTTTGCCTGAGGATGGACGGTTGGATAAGGCTTTGTGTTTTCAGTTGAGTTGACTTTGCAGGGATTGTGATACCCCACTGCACGTGCTATGCAAAGCAAACTTTTTAGGGTCACCTAAGGTTGGAGCTGTAGCAATTGATTTCTCCATGGAACGAGGCAATGCGGGCCCAGTTTAGACGATGACAGTTTTTTGCATACGCCGTGCAGATAAATATGGTATGGAGTATTATTGTTCACGTTCCATTTTCATCACGGGTGCTTTGGGTTTGTCGTGCTTGCATTTTCATCTGGTGCATTGAGTTCTTTTATACAATTGTACCACACAGTACTTTTGAACCCATTGGATGATCACCGTGCTTGGCTTGTGGGCTCCTCTCCGCAGAGCTGACTCTCCTGCTAGGATGGGATTTCACCTTTACTCTTCACAATATTTCAGTGTTGAATTATGTGGCCACTTCACACAGGAGCTAACACCTCAACAGCGCCAGCTTCAATAACATGCCCAGTAAAACTTTATTAAATTGAAAAATGAAAGTTTACAGAAATAATGCAGCATACAACTCATATATGTCATATTACAAGTTATCCAAATCTTTAAGAATTGAAGATCCAAATGGCTTTTTTGGGGTTTGTGTTTGTTTGTTCAACAGTTTTGAACAATATTGAGAAATGCCTGCTACAAAAAAAATCAAATTATACAAAAGCTATGGAATGAAAAAGAGGCAAATTGTGCAGATGAACGAGAAAGATTGTAAGCCAAGAAAATGGAGGTCAAAACTAAAAACATTTCTCACCGCGGTAGGGCTTAGGCTATGAAATGCCATTACTGCGGGGAAAATGGTACAGATTGGGGAGAGGCCTTTTAGATCAGTATGTCACCAAGTATATAGAAATCATTACACTCTTTGATTCCAATTCCTCTTTCTCCACCCTTTAAAGCAAAAGGCCCAAATGGAAGAAAAGTACTTCTACTACATTTTGTTATTTTTTATTCCCCGGCGATGTGTTGACTGCCGATTTTCCTGAATTGGTTACATTTTTCTATATAACATCATTGACAATTTTATCTGACATAATTACGTGGCAGATTTCAAAATATTACCATTTAAAATTGAACATGCAGCAGATTAACGCGGTAGCTTTTACAGATGTAGCGTAGTAAAAGTCCCACTATTTACTGCCTGCATTGCATAGGAGATGAGACTGTTGTTCCATGCCAGAACAACAGTTGTCTCATCAGCAGAATTACTTCCTACACCTCATTGCTTCCATCTGCATACAAACTCTGGTACTTTGCTCAACATACAAATGCCAGATGCAGGCATAACTGCTGGACTGTTGCTCCACCTGTTCGGAGAATTGTTAGGAAATTTCGATCCCCTTTCAAGTGGTAGGAAACCCGCACGCTGTCAAAATAAGAGCGCGGTTTCTTATAGGAGATATAGATCCAGCGCAGATCTAGGTGCAGCAATTGTTTCAGTCAAGAGATCTTCAGCGCAGGCATAGTGTGCATGCTTTCTAGTTTGTCATACCTCTATCAGATGAGACCCGCTCACCTGACGACACTGAGCATGGATATCAATTAAAGTCACAATGAAACGGCATTTTGAGAGCGTCTTGCTTCCTTCATTTGACTGTTGAAACAGGATGCTGGGGAGGGATCATTAAGAAGTGGCTGACGGTGTAAACCAGTAGGATCTCCGTTAGGGAGGGACAGGCGGAGTTATTATTTTGTAAGTGAGGAAAATATATGAGAAAGTGAAGTAAATAGTTTTGGAGCCACAGTTTGGCTACAAAACACATTTTATGCTTTTTTTTTGGAGCTGTGAAAAGATGGGCCCATTAACTTCAATAGTATGGGAGAAAGCACAGATGGAACGACAGGGGCCTACTCGCTGTGTGTTTGGTAACCCTATGAACTTCATTGAGAGTTTCCACCAACATGTGGGTGAGTAGACAATGACTTATGTTCCATTAAGCAAACTTGGACAATGTCTAAAAAAAATATTTTATGACTCATACAAACAATCCATATGAATAAAGCACAAAGAGAAAATAATATTGGGGATTGCATTACACCTTCATGTCATGTCAGAAATATAGATGTAAAGCTAGCTAACCATTCTCAATTTACTTGCTTCTTCTCAAAAAGTGTTAGGTTTCACTGTCTAGTTAGGTAGTGGGTCACTGTGGTGTATATTTGCACATATTGTTAGGCATGAAGCAGAGGTATGGCAACAAATACTACCAATAATGCATGATAATCCACAGTCCCAGCATCCTATTCAACATAAAACCCCATTTATAATTGGCCTTAAACCACATCTGAGGAAAGGACGATGTGAGCTACAGACCTTGGCTGGTACACATTGCCTTTGAGCTCGCACTGCTAGGAGGTAAGATGCCGTCAATGGAGAGAGCGCTGCAGTATGGGGGTGCACTGCATATAGGGGCATTTATCCCAGAGTGGGATATTCATAAACTGCTTAGAAATGATGAACGTGTTTATCGCGCAAATTACTTTTTATTTGCTTTTACTGTAATGGAGAAGCTGTGTTTCGGAGCATTACTCACTGGTATACATTCATACCAATATGTGGTGAAATAAAGCAAAGCACAGGTTGGAGGCTGGGGGTTCGCTTTCATTTGTGAAACCTTTTGTGAAACCACATATTTTCACCAAATGGCCCAATTATTTGGCTTTCCTAACACTTTGAATTAAAATGATAAACGCAACTAAACGTCTGACAGGTAGTATATCTCCTCTAATTGAAGGTATCTGAAGATGTGATTCCTTTTATCTCCCGCCAGTGATTACAAGCATGCTCTGCCCTAATCCATTGACTTTAAAATATTGCTTTAAGAGGGTATGAAGACGAATGTTTATTGCTACTAATCCTTGACTGTGATATATGACTGCTGCAGTATCCTCTCCCTCCCCAAAAACCTTGCATGCAAACCACCCATTCAACATCCTGGCGAGACTGCCCTGTCCTCTACGAGTAAATCAGTGCCTTTTTTTTTTTTTTTTTTTTTTTTACAGCCGTCAAGTAATGTTTTCACCTTCATAAAGTATTTGTTATGTCCACGATGACACCTTCTTAGAGGAGCATCAAGGCTGTGTCCGGGTTAGCTGTCACCAAGGTGTAAAGGATGTCATTGTAATCTCTTTATAGCCATAGTTGCCACATGGCTCCGTTACAGGAAAACGGTTGAGTATACTGTATGTATTTCACTCTTGTACAAATTAGATGTCCTGATTTATCGAGGCCCGTGAGGAGCCCGTCATATAAATCACTTAAAATGACATCTCACTCCCACCTATAGATAGCGAGAACTTTTAAGTCTTAACTGCATGCAAACCATAAATCATTCTGCTGCTTTATTCTAGGTTGGGGTTGTCAGGTTATCTTGATAAAAAAAGAAGCAGAACTTTCCTTTCAAGACAACTTAAAGCAAAATACTTTCACATGGGAAAAGAGCCAATCCTTATCTTTACTAGCATATCGCAGCGTTTTTTTTTTTTATTTAGTGTTTGGAATATGTGGTGTCAAAAGGTGGAAGAGAATCATTTTTTTCTCCTCCCTTAATTCTTTCTCCGGAAGTTGTGTATGGTCAGCAGGTTGTTGGCCAAAAAACCCTCTCCACACTGCAGTCTGACCCCCGCCCCGAGTGGAAGTTGCCCAAAACCAGACAGTTATGGATGAGGAGACGACAGACTCGCCGGTGGAGTCGCTGACAGACTTTCATTTCCTGCAACAAGCTGAATCCTTTCAAGAAAAACGTCTTCTGCTGGGGCCATACTGATGAGGCAGCACTCGATGCTCTGAACACTTAAAAAGATGTGGCATTTTCAACACATCTGTGACTAATTTGACGCAACACATCATTTTTAAGGTGAGGACCAATAGGATTCTCTGTTCAGACAGGAAACTCAAATCTGGGGTTTTTTTTCATATCGGATATGAAAACAAGCAGAAATACACATGCAATTATTGCAAAAATGATCAGATTTAAACCACATTTGCAGGCGGTTTGAAAGGCAATTAAAACCACATCTCTGAAAATGCAGCTCAGTCTGACCGCTCAGATCAGATCTCAAGTGCCACTCCCCGTTTGACATCACATGTTGCAACAAGAAGAGCAGAGAACAACAAACATGTAGGTGAGCCAGCCTTCACTTGTCCACTGCCTGGACAAGTGAAGGTGTGTCATGCCTCCTCTCACTGCACCGTGACTAGAAAATACAAGAAAAACCTTCAGAATAAGCATCAGCAAAACTTCCATGTTACTTGTTAACGCGTGTTCGCTTGGTGCTGACAGAATACACTCCCACACGCCTGCGTCGTTACTATGACAACCAACGTCGTAGTGACAGCAAATCGTGATGCTGCCTAAACACACAAATTCAATCCGGTCAGTTCTCAATTACAATATGAACAGTCAGCCTTGAAAACCAGTTTGCTCATGTCTGAACATGGCATGAGAGCATTACAGTGGACAAGTGTGAAAGGCTTACGGCACAGAAGCTTCTGTCACGATGATGTCATGACTGATGTATTAGCAATGTATTTGTCACGTTAAGTGTCTGTTGTTTCATTTAACGGCCCCAGAGGGTGGTGCAATCTTCTCTGTCTGTCATGGGCAACAATGCTGCTACTCAATACATATCCCTGGCCTGGTCCACCTGATTGACAGATCACGTACATTCACATTTTAGTATTTGCATGTAGCTGTTGCTCTTGCAGAGCCAGGTACAACAAAAGAACAGTGTTTTCTCTCCGAGAACACGTTTGAGTTTCCATGCACGCCGATACCCTGATTACTGGGAGGAATCGGCTTGAGGCAATATTTCAATTACGCTTACGTGGTTCGAAGTAGCACGGCTTCTCTAATAACCAGGTTTACATGGATTCAGTTAGTAATTGGTCTACCGCTCACCGCTCCACTGCACTGCTCCGTGTTGACATCCGGGTTTCTGCCTTAACGTGCAGTTTGAAAAAAGCCAAACCTGACTACGGTGGAATGGAAAACCTAGGTGTGTTAACCGTGACGACCTCAATAGTCTGCGTTTTGTCTTCACTAGGTTACGATTGAATTATTAGCGTGCATGTAAACATGCTCTTGTGGGCTGACATGTTGGGTGAACCTGCCACCTACTGATTACAGGTCAGTCTCTTAACCATTTAAGTTATAGGGTACGCCACTGATTACAGGGGTTACAGAGGTTTCTGTAATGGCATTCAGAGTAGCTTGATGCATAAGGCTTGTATCTGCTTTACTGCAAGGTAAGGGGTGCCATGGCTTTTCAGCAATGGTGAAAAAGAGCTTTTGAGTTGGCCCCTTATTAAGTTTTCGTTAACGCTGGTAACATAGTGCAAGTGCTAAAAAAGTCTGTGCTGTGAAGAAACAGCATTGTCTTATTTTCCGTTGTGCATCGTTATCATCGTGTATTAGTGGAAATGAATTATCAATGATTGTAGGGGAGGAAATGAAACACATTGAATAAATGATAAAGAGCTTTCTGTCAAGCTGTCAGGGTCCTGTATAGCTCGATGTGCAGAGGGTTAGGGGGTTTACTTCAATCTGGGGCCAGCCACACTAAAAATGCATGCTTCGTTAGGTAAAAGCATCCGCCAAATGGCATATGTTATATAGTAAGACATTCTTAGGCTTGGGGATGGGGCTATATGCTATTCTTAGTTATTGAACCTATTTTGCTGTGTTTGCTGAATTGGAAGCAACTGAGTCATCAAGAGAAATCCATAAAATGTTGATTATAACCAAGTAAATGAGTCCTTACATTTTCCCACATCGCACAAGGCTGAATATTGCCTTGCCTTGCTCTTTTCAAATCAAGGAGAACGGAGAACGGCTGGATAGCAAGTGCCTAGTGGCAACTTGTAAGCTGGTACTGGCCCCTCTATTATTAACCTACAGTGGCTGCCAATCCCCTGCCAAACTGCTGTCACTCTTCTGCCATTCTCCTGCCACTCCTTTGTCACTAGGTAATAGCAGCCACCGAGGCCACTATCAATGGTCAACAGTGTAATAAAAAACACCCCCCAAAAAAAGAAAATGCTGCGTATCCATCTTGTTAAATGCAGTGGGTTAAAACAATGAGGGGGCAAAGTAATAGTAGAATAATCCTCTTTGGAGATCCGTCACTGCCACCTGAACTGTGTGCAGTACCTTTTCAGGTGGTGTGTCTTTTATTTTTTACTATCCACTGTACTTCACAATGGCAAACAGAAACGTGCAGGTTCAAATCCAATTATATTAGCCGTATGAATGTTGCTCTATTCTGCAACACGGCAACACCAGTGTAGAAACTGCTCGCCTTTGTTAAAGGTTTTGATCTAATACACATAATGCCTCTGCAATTATAGCAATTAAGGTTGAGTGTCACTATGTCTTGCAGCGGTCTCCCTCTTAATGGCCACTATTGACTTTCCATCTCATTTCTTTAAGTGCATTTTGCATTACAGTGGCCTTATTCCATGCCTATGGAAAAGTGTTGTAACTACACAGTAATACTGCCAATAATAAGGACTTCATGAAATTTGTCCTAATACAAAATCTACTTAAAACGTGTCTACACAATGTAACTAAGTACAAACGTAGGTGCTTATGCACGTGTGTTAATGCATTATGGATAGGGAGAATTTCTATTATGTACTTAGACAGTATTATTGTGTACCAGCAGTACTTTTCTATTGGTTAATACATCGGAATAAGGCCATTATGAAATGAACATGTTGCTACGAATTCCTTCATGACGTTAAACGCTGTGATCCCTTTACTTACGAGTTGAAAAGCCGAGTATGCACCTCAAATCATCCCAAGCCTTTTATTTTTCATTAGGAAGAGCTTTTTGCTGCTCATTATACAGTGCGTGTGCATGTGTTTACCCAAGGTCACTGAGAATATAAACTTTCCTTTTGAAGTGGTGTTCAAATTGACTGGAAAAGGGAGCAGGGAGTTGGTGCCCCGCCTGAACTGTGGACCCCCTTGAGAACCCGTCGCAGCCATCTTCCAGATTGCTGAGGGCATTTTCATCTAACCCTCTAACCTTCCACAAACTAAGCCGCAGGCGCATGCATCGATAGACACGTGCACACACGCAGAGCAAGTGCCATTAAGTCAGGGAAGTGATTGTCCTCTTTATTTTCAAGGCGGGCAAATGCATCGTAGACGTCCTGGCAAATAAGACGTGTTGGAAGGTAAGGGCGAGAATAGGTGATAGAATAACGGGGGAGAGGACAGTGTTATGACACTATCATCGAGGGACGTGTGCGTGTACATGCGTGCGTGTGTGTGTGTGTGTGTGTGTGTGAAAACGTGACATGACCCGTCTCTAGAAGGTACACCGCCTCATGTCTTGCTGCTCAAATTTCATGAAAACGACACACACAGTATCTACACGATGGAAAAAAAACAATAAAAAAATGGCATTTGTTTCCCCGCTCGGCAAGACGCTGATGCCGGCACCTTTATTTGGTTTTCAACCGATTCCATTTTGACATGAGATAAGGGTAAACAAGGCTCAATAGCATCACTCTAATTGGATCTCTGCCATGACTCGTAATGAGCTCACAAGTAGAGCTCCTCAGATCTCCCGAGTTACATCAAAAGGAAGTCTTTCACCATTAGAACTCAGAGTCCCATGTAATTTTCCCTTTGTTTACCTTTGCTGAGTAACAATCTCCATACTGGCTGACAGTTTCCATACATACAATGTATGGAAAAAAAACAAGTGGTTCTCAACCTTTTTTTAGAGGCACGTCTTGCACATCTCTCATGATCTGCAAGATGTTTTGATCTAAAGGCTGATGCTTAAATGCTTGAAATGAGTTTCTTGGACAAATATAAATAGTGAAGTGGACGCCTATGTATGAATTTCTGTTCAAAACAAATTAAGAATAAAAATTTAGAGGTCGAGACTGTTGAACCACAATGATTAAATCATCATGTTAAAGGCACACATAGTGATTCTTGCCTTTAAAAGTTCATTGAAGAATCTAAAATACAAGATAATTTTGGTTTAGTTTTCATTTTTTTGGTCACTGCATGATTCCTTTTGTGCTATTTCATAGTTTTGATGACTTTACTATTATTCTAACATGTAGAATAATAGTAAATAGCAAAACCCTTCTATGAGTAAGTGTGTCCAAACTTTTGACCGGTAGTGTATATATATATCTTCTTAGGATATCGGCCTGTGAGAGAGGAAACCGCGCGATGTTCCTTTAATGGGAGATTCCACCCTGGAATACTCACACTGTTATAAATTATCAATCTGTGATGTCCAATGCCTTTCAGCCACCAATGCCTTTGAGCTTGTTGCGTTCACTCCAAGGTGGGTGCACGGGCATATAAATATAGCCAGGTAGCCAACTAGCTTGTGAACACTGGGTCTATGATTGTGGTGACGCAACATATCTTGTCTCTAACCCTTTTCTGCGCGGTAGGGCAGCAACCAATACCTAAAAACAGCCAATAACTCAGTGATGAGATAACCACTCCCTTATATCTAGTTGGTTCCTATTAATTTTCTACACAAGTTGCTGCTGTTTTACATCTAAACTCTTCAGCTGATTGACACGTGAAACCTAGAGGATAAAGGATCTGTGAGTGACCTGTACTATTAATGGGGAATTATTCTGTCACTCATGTGAGGTCTATCCCTGCCTCACCGTAGACATGTCAGAGTTTTAGATGTTGCTCTCGGGGCATCCACACTAAACCTGTCAGAAAAATGATTTGTTGAGAGGAGCCTTTTAAATATGAAGTGCCAAGCAATATTTAAGGGGAGTGGAGCACGTCATTTAGTGACATATCAGCCAAAGTGGAGGCATGCAAGGCTTGACAGTTGTCAGCAGGCTACTCTATTATTTCTCTACTCTGGCAAGACCAGCTGAGAAGACAAAGTATTTCACTTGGCTGTGGTGGAGCGAGCAGACGGCGTGTTTTCACACGTAATGGCGCTCGTTCACATTTAAGACATTTAGCTGACAGGGAAACTTCAGGGACACTTTGACAGGATATATACACCCATGCAGGACACCCATTGGCTGTTGCAGGGATCAAACTCCTGACTTGTAGGAGATTTTAGTTAACCTGGCAACTAATGTCAGACAAGATGCCAGATATTGAGGAGCATCAAGTCCTAATACGTGCTTGGTTTTGTTTCTACCAGGTTACCAGGTTAGTAATTGCTTTATTTCTTCTTGTAACTTTAACTCAAACTAATAAGAATGATAATAGAAGTCAAATTTTTCCCACCTAGAGGATCAAGGATAACATTGATGAACCCAGATGAACCCTCTAACCCTCTCGCCACAATTTTTCACTTTTTTTTTTCAAGGGTTTGGGTCAGGATTAAAACATTTTTGCACAGCACAGCAAAAACGTTCCAGGGCTGCTCATCTGTCATCGAATGCACTTTTTTTTTGGGGGGGGGGGGGGGGGGGCAAAAAAAG
>OOFE01018793.1:8846-23713 GCA_900323365.1 Monocentris japonica | reverse complement strand
GACACAAAAAAAAAAAAAAAAAAAAAAAAAAAAAAAAAGTGTTCACGAAATGGCTGATGTGGGAAAAAACTCTGAACATGAAAGAGATTGTGATTGGAGACATGAATGCATGATGTCCTACAAGGCTTCATTACACATGCCCCCCTCTATCTAACACACGTTTGCTTAAACACATATTCCCCTTCACACACATACAAGACTCACACTCTCACACACACACTCACATCTTGACATCAAATCAATTGCCCAGGCTCCAATATTAACAAAGCCACTTCACAGATATTTATAGTGAAGTGATGACTAAACAACTCATGACAAAAACATAAAATCAAACAAAAAAAGCACAACAAAAAGTAAAAGCACTAGCAACCAGATGAGATCACCATATTCTCTTTTTGTTCCTTCACTTTTTATCTCCTCTGCTGCATTTACAAAAAATCTCCGCAGAACTAGGCGCTGGTGGTAGGCGGGGTTTATGGAGAGAAAGGGAGGGGTTTGTTAGTAGGTGACATTGATGATTGGGTTGTGCAAAACAGCTGTCAGTCAAAGCAATGACCAGCGTGAGGCCTGGGAGGGTGTGCAGTCTGCCACTCAGCGCAGCCCGAGCAGGTTCATTCTTCACCGTTTCCACAACAAGGAAAGAGCACTTCAAAAAAGAACCACCGCCCGCTTGGGACTCACCTGGGCTCCAAATCAAGCGCATCTCCTGCAGGTTGTTCTGGATTTAGGCGTGGGAGTTGTATGTAGCTTGCCACGTTAGCGTAGCCTCAGCAGGTTGAATTGTCAATCTTTCTGCTAAAAGGTAACAACACTTCTCAAAAAAAAAAAAAAAGCAACCGCCCACTTGGGACTACCCAGGGCTCCAAAACAAGTGTATCTCCTTCTTCAGAGGTTAGCAGTTTAGGTTGTTTTAACAACGAGCCCAGGAGTGTCTGTAACAGTAGTAATAGTAGTAGTAGCACTAGTAGTGTTCAGCAGGCATTAGGCCAACTGACAGGCCTGTCTGTCTTTCTGGAGAGGAAATGACTAAAGTTCAACCCAACCCATGTGTGCCCCCACATGGTGCAACAGTGGCACTTTAAAAGCAATATCATTGGATGTCATCAACAGCACCCCAAGCTCCACCTTGTCCCAAAATTCTGGGGCGATATTAACCCTGCTACTGCGACTCGATTTTAGAATAGAACACGACCTCCAGATGGTGGTCGGTAAACTGCCGTGTCAGCTGGTATGCACAAAAACTTACCAGCCCTTTTCACTATTTTACCAGTCAACTAGATGGTTCGTTACCTGCCAAAGTACCTGCCACTGTGGCTGGTAAGGTTGTTACCAATTTTACCAGTATCTGGCTAGTGGCTGGAGTTAATTTCCCACACTGATGAGGATGACTGACGAGTCAGGGTCATTTTATGTTTTGATAATGAACTCCTTATAGAATATCACATTTTTCCATAGTGTGTCTTCTCTGTGTGATTGTCTGTCATCCCTCCATCTCTCCCTCCCGATGTTGTCTATCGCAGCACCACTCAGGCAGTCGTGTAGGTAGGCAGTGAGTTTCAGAATGGTCGTGAAAAAAACAAAAACTGTTTATGGGCACACAAGGAAATTTTCACTGCAAAAGTCTTCTCCCTCGACTGTCGAAGGAAGGAAGGAAGGAAGGAAGGAAGGAAGAGCAGAAGGAAGGAGGGAGTGAAGGGAATGGTAGAGAGGACACCTCTCAGAGGCACTGCGTCCTCTAAGGCCCAATGTGGGCTCAGTCCTGTCCAATCTGGCCCAGTCTAACCTGCTTTGGTTAGGCCAAATCCAGTCCAGTCTGGTCTGGTCTGGTCTAGCTGGGATTCAGACCACGGTTTTAGAAGAGTGCTTTGGATCCCTGGTTCTCAAACTCTGACCAGGCGTCGTTGAGTTCCATGAAGATCATCTTAGCATACTGTTCATAGGGCTGGCCTGTTGCCTGGAGAGAGAGAGAGAGAGAGAAAGAGCGAGATAGCAAGAGATAGAGAATAAAGACATAGCTTCCAAATATTTGCAAATCTTGCTGAAAATTGCTTCACTTTTAGAGTCTTCAGGACTCAATTTTGCCAAAAGCCTCAATCAATTACACAGACCGCCCAGATGCATTTCATAAAACTTACTGTACAGTATATAGCATACCATTCTGGGGTATTGGCAATAAATTTCCATTTTATGAAGTGTAAGTTATCTTATATATACAGACTATGTAATTGCCTTTAACAACTGAGTACTCAAGCAGGCCTAGTGGTAAAATAGTTCCTATCATAACAGCAGACCAGAGGTTCAATCCTTACTGCCAATGTTTCCAGCGAAGTGTCCTTGAGCAAGACACTGAACATCCTATCTGTTCACTTATTAGAAGTCACTCAGGGTATGAGCATCAGCTAATTGCTGGGGGGATACTACCAGTAGCCACATGGCAGGGCGTCTGGCATTAAAAAGGTCTTAAAAGTCTTAAATTGTAGTTGTAGACCTCTCAGAATATGGTCTGCATGACTGCATGTCACCCCAAATAAAACGTAAGACATAAAATGCTATTTTTCAACTGTATTCAAGACCATTTAAAGCCTTGAGTTTAGATAATATAATTTAAGACAGGACCTGCAGGTAAACTGCTAATAAATTATGACTGTGGCTGGTAAAGTAGACCAACTTACCAGCCACTTTGGCAGGTAACCAACCATGATTTGAGGACCTATTCTATTCTAAAAACCTACGTAGGTGGCTGGTAACTGGTGCCCACAGTGGGTTGTGGACGAAAATGTTACATTCCTGCCCTGGCTAAATGCCTAAAAGAATAAGTTCAGACAGCACGTTATACTGTACCTTATCTGGATGGACGACCAGCACAGCCTTCCTGTAGTACTTCTTCACCTGGTCTGGGGTCACCAGGTCAGCCATGCCCACCGGCTTCCAACGCGTCTCACCCTCCCACAGCACCGTGTGCAGAGTTGACATCAGTGCTCGGATGTTACGCTCCTTCCCCTCGATCCAGTCGAGGATCTAGAGCACAGACAAGATGATAAAAGAGGCCTTTAGTAGTAGCTTTAGTATGGAAAAAGATACAGCTACCTTGGTCCCAACCTGGAAGCTACTTTGAGGTACAGCTGTAAAGAGTCTGTAAAGAGGAGGTTGTTTTTTTTAATCTCCTCCTGTTTCAGAATTAAACAAACATTTAGTTTTGTTGCACCAAGTTCAAGGGTGGGAAATTACCATCATCCACCAGCCAAAACCCGCTAAATTTTGGGAGGTAACCAACCATAATTTGGAAGTCCCAGTCTATTCTAACACAGTGAAATCAGCCAGTGCATTTTGGAAAGCACAACCCACCATAGCCGATGGACAAAGGTGATTATGTCACTAATTCACACTGTATTTGCATTAGTGTGCGTTAGGTCTGGCCATAACTGCAACATTCCCCCGCTCTCTCAAGACTTGTCTTGCTAGACCCCTGGCCTGGTCTGTTTAAGTATGTGGGCTGTCTGTATGCATGTGTATTTGGCTGGTTACCTGTAATTTGAGAGGATCTGTATCTTTAGAGATCTCCTGCCTCCTCATCTCAGCGATGGTCCTTGGTCCTTTCCTATCAGGCTTAGAGGCAAATCCCTGAGTGGAGAGCAGGTCCTCGAAGTCATCCTCCTTCACCTTGGGCTTGGGGCCTGCATCACAACACAGCACAGAGAATGGAAGCTCTGACATAGAAATACTGTAGGAATAAAGAGATGCATAATAACATCATTGTATATAATAAATGAGTAATCAAGAACATTCTGAAAAATGCAAAAGGAATATTCTTCGATGCCCCAATGTTCTTAAAACTTGAATGAAATGTTTTTTTTGAGTTCTTGACAAACTGAGGAAAAAATATTTCACTGCACTTTTGGCTTCTTATATCAACATCTTGACTTATTTCAACCACGGCATTTCAAACGAAATGAAATGTTTTTATACTGTCAATATGCCAATATTCTACAATTATTAAGTGTTGAAACTAAAATCCATCCACTAACAACCATCAATAATTCCTGTCCCCTCCACTCATTCTCTCTTACCGAACCCAGGGCCACGGATCCCCCTCTCCTCTCTCCCTCCGATGACACTGGAGAAGTTGAGGTTGTAGTTGGGTTTAGAGGGTTGCGTGCCTGCAGCGGGCTGGGAGGATGGCGACGGTTTGGGTGCTGACCCAGATGCTGATCCGGGCATCCAGGGTTTGTTCTGGGCTGAGCCAGGTCTTCCAGGCTGCCAGGGCTGGCTTTGAGGTTTAGCAGAGGAGGAGGAAGAGGAGGAAGAGGAGGAGGAGGGGGCCTTGGTGCTGAAGGTAGGACCGGAAAAACTAGCGCTGGATGAACCTGGATGAGACATGGAGGAAAATGTATGAGGAATGATAATCAACAAATTTATCCATCTATGCACAATTTGTATGAGCATGGTATTGGCCCCAAACTCAATTAGAAAAATGTAATTTTGTTTTATATTGTTTCTGAGCATTAAACATCTAAATGTTACCACCATTAGAGGTGGCAGAGCCTTCAGCAGGCCTCTTACCTGGTAAATTGGAGCCCAGGTTTCCCAGGTCGGCAAAAGGATCGAAGGTCTGAGACTTGGCCTTTGAGATAGATGACACTCCAGGACCTAGACACACACACACACACACACACACACAGAGGAAAAACAAGAGAATGTGATTTTATTTACAAAGAACAGACAAAATTTACTACCATGTACTTGGTAGTTATTTCCAAACCCCGAGAAGCTAAATGGTAATGATATGGCAATTCTTTTTTGACATTGTTTTATTGCACATAATTTTTATTTTATGTTTTGGACAGATGGACGTGCACACACACAAAAAAAAACAGACATGTTCCTCCACCAACCTGTGCTGGTGTAGCTGGGTTTGCTGGAGGAGGCGTTCATGCCAGCGCTGCTGCCTGCCCAGCTGTCCCACCCTCCCAAAAGGTCTGGCTGGCTGGCCGATGATGTCATCTTCGGAGGGTCATTCACTATCTTATCTATTCAGGTGCAAACACACAAAGCATCACCCATTATGTTTGGGTGGGAAGTTCTCACTGGCCATCACCTGCAGGCATGCCTGTCTAGGCATCTTATTGGCTGTACTTACTGAGGTTGAAGAGGCTGGTGTTGGAAGCAGGAGGAGGGTTACTGGTACCAGAACTATCAGAAGCCAACAAGTCTCCAAACAGGTCAGGTCCGGAGGCCTGCCTTGATGAACCCACACCAGAACCGGATCCCATCCCAAACGGATCAAACAGGTCACCCATCGCTGTGGGAGAGACATGGAGGGGAGAGAAGAAATTAGTGTCTCACTATTATAATTTCAACAAAATACATTTTTGTATAACACTTTCAAAATAGAATGCGACAAAGTAACAGGAATTAAACCAAAATAACCCATGCAGTTTGGTGGACATTTTTATCCCAAGCATTTTAGAGCACCAAGAGTGCAAACATTTGATCATGGATGGCCTGAGGAGGAATCAAAGTGTTGGCAGTGGCAGTGTTAAGTGTTGAAGGATAAAATTAAAATAACAGAGAAATCAAGTTTGCACTGATATTCAACTGCTTTGCTTTGTTTGGGGTAAGTTTGGGATTACGGTTTAGATTGTATTTAGCAGTTCTGAACATTGGCTTCCTTTCAAATTTTTTTTAAACTTGTCTTTCTCGCTAACAAAGCTGAGACCAAGTCCCTTCACTAGATCTTGATGGGACTTAATGGGATTGTAGGGTGCAGCGTGGACTCTCCATCAGAATACTTAAACACAGTATGGGATATATGGTTCATTTATGGATGACATTACAGTCCACCTCTTGGAAAAATCACCTGCTCTTACAAAATGATTGCTGGCATGAAAGTAAAAAACATTATGGGTTATTCTTAAAGTCATGAGTCATCCAAGGAAGGAAAAAAAAAATCACCTGTTTTCAAATAATTTAGTAATTTCAGTTAGCAAACATTTCCAAATGGATGCATAGTGTTTTACAATTAAACCTATTTAATGTGTGGTACATTTTAATGAATATTGTACCATACAGAACAATAACAAACTGTCATTGTGGACTATTACGTTTGGGGGGTGGTGTTGCCCCACTAGACGGTCTGCTGAAGAACAAATCCTCTTGAGCTGCTCCACTGTGACCAGCAGGGGGGGCGAACAGGTCGTTGAGGAGGTCACTGTTACTGGAGGCGGCTTTCAGGCCCCCTTGGACTCCTTGATGAGGAGCAGAAGAGGAGGAGGATGAGGGAGGAGGTTCAGGATCAGAGTTCAACCCCAAGAGGTCAGCGGTGTCACTGGCAGGAGCTTCCTGAGCTGCAGGAGAAGAGGTCTGGAGAAGGGAGGGAAAGAAAGAAGGGAGAGAGATGGAAAAAGGAGTGAAAAAATGTAAACACATTTGATGGGCTAAAAAGCTATCTGCACTGGGCAGGAAAATGCTGAACGTGGCTAGTTGGTTTGTCTACTCTACCAGCCACTTCAGCAGGTACCAACCATGATTTGAAGGGTCTTTTCCAATTTGGCTGGTAAAATGGTGAAATTGGCTCATTCATTCTGGGATGAACCAGCCACTATGGCTCATCAACAAATTAACCAATTAGCTACCATGTCTATACTATTTTACAAAATGAAACAAATGAGATACAACAGCATCTTAACAGTTACTTGCCCTTTCCTCTTCCATTTACCTGCTTATAAACCTTTAGATTACCCCTTAGGAAAAGCGTGAAATATCCAAATGATTTCATGTGAAATATTGTGTCTTTGTCTCTTGCATAATGCTTCCAATCGAGTCTTAAGGGATTTTCATTTAGGGTCCAATGGCCTTAGGTTTGCTCATAAAGGATGTTTTACATTTATGAGTGATTCTCAAACAAACCCTCAGAGGGTTGCAAGATGATTTGGGGGGTTTGAGAGATGACAGGTAAAGAGGGTCTTGCAGTCTGTATTAACGATGTATGCCATTTTTTTCTGCTTATGTCTTAGCTAAACGAATCAGTGATTAAACTAACTGACCAACTCCTTCCCCACCTGGAAGTCAGCATCAAATAGTGGCTCGCTGGGGTCACGTGACAGGGGCTCCACACTGGGGGCAGAGTAAGAGTAGGACTCTCCCTCTGATTGGTCACTCAGGTCCTCTTGGTCATCCACGGTCCCCCCTCCTTGACTGTCCGAGGCGTCCTGGTGGCCTTTCACATCTGGACATAAATGAAAAGGCTGGTCAATGGAAGTTTTAGGGCACTTGATGTTAAATGTTACTCAACAGTCATTCCATCAGGGGGCAGTGGTAGTCAAGAGAGAACGTTTTTCAGTTTGAATCCTGCCTGGGAAGGGAGTGAGAAATGCTCTCCTCTCCTTGAGCAATGACTGTTGAGGTGTCCTTGAGCAAGACACTTAACCAGAAGACTGCAGTTGTGGGCAGCAGCCAGGTGTAAGTGTATGGAAATGTGTGAGTGTGAAGAAGGGCGTTGCTGAAAAACTAGCTTTCACGCCGAGTCAACCATCCCTGGATAAATAAAGGGTAAAATAAAAAGGCCATGACTTTCCATAACAGAACAGTTCTGATGGGGGTTTCAGGGGAACAGCGGAAGCTGCATGACAGCAAAACACTTTGTTCAGCTCCCCCTGTTGAAAAGTACTATTAATAGCCATTTAATGGCATTTACAATTAGATTTTATCGCCCTAGTATCGTTTCAGGATCGAAACCAAGATAGTAGCTTGTATTGGTGCCAAAGTCAATATTTCAAAATCGTGATAACACTAGTACCTTCCCAGTCCAGGGTCTGGAAGAAATTGTTGGCGTTAGTATCAGTGCTGACAGGAGATTCTGGTTCAGTGACACTGCAGCCCTCTGGAGTCTGAGCCGGCTGGGCTGACTCTGAGTCGTAAAATGCTGAGGAACCTGGCTGACGGGGCAGCTCTGGCTTACCTGGGGGGGTTAGTGTTGAAGGTTACACAATGATAAAAACTGGAGAAAAGAGAGGAATTGAGACACACACTATGTTCATAAAAAAGAGAGAATGAAGATGACGGATGCACAAGTGAATTAAAGAGCAGAAAAGAAAATGGCCACATCAAAATGCATAAATAAGTATAGAAAATTTTATAGAAAAATTGAAGTTACTAGCCGTCTTGTCTGCTTGAACAGTCTTTCAAAGTCCAAGGAAAGTACTGTTTTCACGTCTCAAAATCCTGTTGTTGTTTTGCTAGCTAGCTCATAGATGGTGACAAATCTAAACCAAACCATACCATGTCTAGCCCCAGCTCATGCTAAACAGAGCCAATGGAGACAGGGCTGAATGCCACCTACCGAACTTGCTCAGGATCTCCTGCTGTTCGTCCCGAGAGGAGAAAAGGATTTTGGGGTTGAGACCCTTGGTGTGAAAGCCGTCCCAAGGAGGGGTCTTGGTGCTGGGTCGATCCCTAGGTTCTACCTCGATGTCCAGGTTGACCTGAAACAAGTCTGGGTACTTCTCCTGGATGTCACAGGCATCCAGATCATACCTGGCAGGAAGATAGAGGAATGGGGAAAAAGGAGGAACAGTGAGAGAGAGTATTTTATTATTTATTTATTATTTATATCTACCATTTAATAAAAACTACTCAACTTTAATAACACTATTTACTTTACTACAAAAGCTAGCTAAAAGCTAGCGAGTCATCTTATGACCTTTGACTACATTCATTCAAGTCTATTGTGCAGCCGCAGATTGCGTACGCACTTTGCAAACTTGACAGTGGTGGCATTTCTGGGGACGAAGCCGGTGTGGAACTGGATCTGAAACATCTTCATGGATGCCATCTGAAACAAAATGTTATGGTACTTAAATCTTCAATTTGTCCCTATTCATCACCATTTACCTTGCAGCCATTTCATATTTTGGGCATGTATTTCACAATCCTATCCACAATGACTTACAATGAGTGTAATGGAGTAAGCTTAAATTCCTAGATCGCCAACTTTATGAGCAACCAGTAGAGAAAGAGTGCAATTGTCAGAGTTACAGTGTCTTGTCACTTCTTCATGTGACCCTAAAATGATGTGTCTGTACCTGCAAGTGCATCTATACTTGTGTGTGTGCGCCTGCATCTGCCTGTGTGTGTGCATACCTTGGCCTGTAGGCGTCCTCCCAGGGTAGATCTAGCATGGTATATCACCACCAGTACATCTCCTTGGACTGTCACATTGAGGGGAATCTCTGCTTGCCCATCCTCCATTTTAAAATCCCTGGAGACAGAGAGAGAGTGAGAGAGCAAGACAAAGAGTGTGAAAGAAAGAAAAACAGATTTCTTTTTAACCTTTATTTATCCAGGTAAAGCTGGCTGGGCACATATGCTCCTTTTCAGAAACAGCCTCATACACGCATTCAGACCTGGGAGCTCTTCTACTGATGGCCACTGAGCAGCTCCACTGGAGCAATACATGTAGCTGCATACAGATAGATGCACAAGTATGTGTGCATGTGTGTTTGTTGTGTTGAGTCAGTCCAGGCATAAACATAAAAGTGTGTGTGTGTGTGTGTAAACCTACTTCATCTTATCGTACTCCTGCGACGTTGTGAGGACCCTCTCATCTCCGACGTAAACTTCGCAGAATGGCCTGCACCCGTTACGCTGCTTGTTGAAGAGTGGCACAGGTGTCATGATGATGGAGTGAATTGTTATGGGCTTGCTGTGGGGGATGATGGGCTCCTCGGCCATCATGTCACACATATACTCTATATACCTATAAAAAAAAAAAAAAATAACAAAAAAAACAACCAAGATGAAAACAACCAATCACAACAAGATCAAGTACATGGAAAATTTACGCTAACGTGAAAAGTCCCTTTTTGTAAAATCCTGAATATTTGTAGCTTTGATTGGAGTTGTGGGCTGAAAAGATTGAGAACCATTGTTGATTCTGTGTGCATGCTTGTAAATGCACACATCTATGTATTTTTGTATTAAACTGTGTTTCTGCGCATGCTTGGGTCCATCTGTCATTCTGTATGTGCTCTCACAGTTGAACAGTCATCCATGTGTGTGTCACTGACATACAGACTGTAGGAGACAGATGTAGCCTCTGTTGTTTGTTCCTCAAGTGCAGCCTGAAGCAAATTGTCATCATTGATTCTGTGTTCTCAGCCATTCTGCTGTAACTTATGGCTGATCTGATCATCATCATATTAACTCAATCCATCCTGACTTAGCTGGCTTGGTTCAAGAAGGCAGCGTGTCAGCATGAACCATTGATTTATGTCTGTCTGATTTTTGCAACATTACATAAAAAAAAACAAACAAAAAACCCTTCTACCTCTGTCCTTAGCATTTATTTTATTTCTTTTCCTCACATTTCTCTACAACAAGATCATTCTGTGGTCGCAGGAATGTCAGGCTAATTTTGGTGATCTAGAAATTAAGCTTATTCTACTGTTGCACTTGGTGATTGACCTTTACATTAGTGTGTGTAGGATCTAGCCACTACTGTAACAATCCCCTGCTCTGTCGAGACATGCCCCCTGTCGATGAGCCCCTTGCTGTGTGTGTGTGTACGTGCATGTACCTCTTGTGTGAGGGGGCTATGCCAGGTGGGCAGCGTTTCATAGAGAACATATACACGGCAGCCTCTGCTGTGGTGAACAGACGACAGAAACACAGGAAAGAACACACTGCCACAGCCGATGCTGCCCTGCCGTCCTACAGAGAAAAAGAGTAAAAATGAAAACTTACTTACTTCCTCCTCCCACTCTTCCCATTTTAGGATAAATAAAACGGCTACTACTGATGCCAAGTCAGCCCACTTAAGTGTTTTTTCTTATGTTAAACTTGACTCTGTCTAATAGTTGGTTTGACTCAAAACCATGACATTTTATCTGCAGAAGAGAAGACTACTTACCAGACAGTGCACTACACAGATGTTCCTCTGGTCCTGTTTGAGCCACAGGTGCATGTTCTTACATACACTGTAGAGGCTGCGGAGGTTGGGGGCACGGCGCGCCTGCCAGTTACACTCTGAAACCTACACACACACACACACACACACACACACACAGAGAGAGAGAGAGAGTGAAAACCTACACTAATACAGATAGTGCGGTAGTATTAAGATGATGCATTACAAAGCCCAACACACATATATTTCATACCCTGTTGTGGAATCTTGAAGGCCTGTATGATCGTTTGGAGAGGTTGTAGACGGCGTAGTGGCCGGCGTGACGTGAGTCCAGGAACAGACGAACGTCCTCAATATTGTTCTTTATCGCAGACTCAACCCCCTCTGCTGGGAATGACATGACTACACATACGCATGCACACGCACACACGCAACAGATTAGTTTAACTTTGATAAATGTTCAAGAGTTAAATGTTGCTTAAACTATGAATCATTTTCCATGACTGCCACTCAAGCCACGTCTGAGTCGAATTAGTTCTTATTAGTTCAGGTAATGTCATTTTCATCAGTGTAATTCAGATCAGATATTTGTGTATACTGGCCCTGGGGGACTGGTAGTTACAGGACAAATTCCTACTGTTTTTCACAATTCTAGTACCATCCAGACTAATCAATGAGACTTAAGGAGAGTACCACGCCTACCTGCTATCCTGGAAGTGATGTATGAAATATCCAGGTCCCCTTTGGCGTAGCTGTGAGAGGAAACACAAAAAAGCACACTCGTAAACTAATCTGCACGAGGTACTCAACATAGTAAGGAGGAGAAAATAGAAAACACAATTTAAATAATAAACTAGGTACTAGACTATGGTCTAGTAGACAACATGGATGTAACCAACAAAGAAGTCTTTTTACAGCATGCTTGCTGAACTACTGCTGGACGTTGGTTCCATCCCCAAGAGGAATTGTTTTGAAAATGATCAGGTTCTGCTTTCTTTTCCAGGGCCAAAAGTTACGAGTAATGCTCTGGTAACTAGCAGATTCAGAGACACAAGAGTTTTGTATTACAATATACTAATATGGTTCTACTGTATAACATTCGAGAAAGAAAATTCTGCAGTACAGATGCAGGAGAAAGGCATACCACATTAGAGGATTTCAACCAGATTTGGTTTCAGTGAAGGATGTTCCACAAATATGTAACAGATGGAGCTAAAAATCCCTCATCATAGTTTTTCCTCAGAGGCTTCCATGGAGCACTCTGATCTGGTAAATGTACATGTGACAGTCAATTTGGCAGTCAGTTGTTCAAAAAAAAAAAATCCTGTAGAGTAAACCTACTTAACACATTAAACTAGCGATTAACAATCTTTGAATCTTCGTATAATTTCCCTTAACTGTCTCTAGCCAAGCTGTCTCTAATTGAAAACAGCAGCAGCAGCAATGAATCACAGACTTTCTACCACACGAAAACCACAGCAACTTTCAGTAACACTTTACGTCTTTAGTCCAGTGGATTAACCTGTGTATTAATCTATGGGAAAGTATTTTAAGTATAATAATACTTAATGAAAAGCTCCCTTACAAATAATGTGCTTACAAAGCCATTGTGTTACCCAGATAGATTTATATTAACTCACAACACACCTGCCTTGATAGATCTCACCACTGGTACAGAATACCAATCTGAGCATAATTCATTGTTATGTTACACTTGAAAAATTAGGGGTTCATGAGGGCTTATTTTATGATCCTAAAGGCGCCAGTGAGCACCAGAGAGTTCAAATCGAGAAAAATATACCTCAAGGGAACAAGAAAATGTTAGAGATTTGTGGAGGTACGTGGAGGGTTCATGAACGCTTTGAAGTGGTTCCTCAAAGAACCGTCTAGGGTTCCCCAATGGTTACAAGCTGAAGAACCCCTATCGTTCCACAAAGCCCTTTTAGTTTTTACAGTGTGCATAAAATAATGGAGAAATTCACAAGTGAGAGCCCATTTACACCTGATATTAAAATGCTATCTGTATCCCACTATGCTATCTGGATAATGATCAATCCGATCACACCCTTTGCATTTACACTTGGTATTTACATGTGTACTTGTTGTCTACGTTCTGTCTGCATCATGATGGGATCTAATGTTTTGCCTGCACTATACAAAGCAGGCAAGTAGGTGGCATTGTCAACAAAAGCAAACACGGAGGGTGTAGGGTCAGTAGACCGGACACTATCCAGCCTGTATTTACTTTTCATTTGAGGCGGAAAAAGTTGTTTTTTTACAACTTTTGTAGGAGGCGACAGAAACGTCAAGTTAATGGCAAACTTCAGAATGAGTCATGACATTTCTACCCCATGGGCAGTACCGTCTCTCATACTACGGATTGCATTTACACCTGCCTGAGATCAGTTAGCAAAGAGATCCAGACCCCCCCCGGAAGGGATCTGGCAGATCCGATCACAATCTGATGCAATGCATGCTGTGTGTTTACACCTTGGATTAACATGTGTTTTTCTGCATCCAGATATAAGATATCCAGATACAGATTGCATTTTAATACCCGGTGTAAATGGGGTCTAAAAGCGTCAAATTAAAAAAATGATCATCCTCTGTTTTTGTAATGGAACGAATTTTCAAATATTTCATCACCAACAAATAGCACTGTGTTTGTAATAAGTTCATCAGGTGTCTGTCTGCTTCAGACAGGTACCAATATTTTAGCTGTACATTTGCTCATTATCAGATATCGGTATCTATGCATCATTCATCAATTTCCATTTCAAACAGGATTACGGATTTAAACCTGGTGTAACAGCTACACCTAGATGAACAGCAGTCTATAGCCTAAGTACTGGGGGGTGAGGTAAAAGCTTAAGGACACTTCCTTACTCGATATGCCACCTTGCTGTCTTTTGTTGATTGATCTAGAGAGTGGGCTGCATTGTGTTTTACAGCAAAACATAATGCAAAATAGAACATCAAATCATCAAAACTCTACAAAAGCTCACAACCCCATTACTTTTGCTACTGACTATATCTTTATATTTAGTACAGACAAACAAACTGTAGACTAAGCTAGTTTTAGCCATCTATGCTGATGATTCTCTATTTTATCTGTATGGAGTTAGGGCATGCATAGATGACGCTGGTTAAAACACAGAAGTAGCTGGGTGGGATGGTGATTTAATGTGCGGGGGGGGTAATCAAGCCATGAACGTACACCCAAGATTCTACCATTTATTCATCCATCCATCCATCATTTCAACATTCGATCATCTGTTTCTGTTTTTTGCCATCATCTTTCCATCCTTTGATCTACCCATTCACTCTTACTAAGCTACTCGTCTGTTCATTCGTTTCATTCTCTCCTTCATTCATTCAGTGTATGCTGTTAGGGGCCAACAAGTTGAGGTTATGGACACAGCACAGCGAAAGGCTTAGTAGGTTCTCTCTCTCTCAATCAAACACTATAAGGAACACACACAGAACGGCTTATGAGTCGGCTGCGTATCACTGACCCATATTTACCTTGAGTTGCTAGTTGATGGACACACAGTGGGACCATGAGGGAGGGGGGCAGAGAAAAGAAACAACAAAAAATAAACAAAACAACAACCACCACCAAACAAACAAAAATAAATTGATCACCCAATGACAGATGAACCAAATGAAACCCCAACTTTGAGTGAGTCTTGACAGAGTGGCTATTAAGGTTCATCAGAGGGCAGGGTAAAGGTGAACATGCATGGATACATAGTCCACTTCCAGGTGTATAATCAACATCTACAATTGATTCAGGTTGAGGCAACTGTGACTGACAATGATGTAAAGTTTAGGCGAGTGTGGGACCACTACAAAATGATGTTTTGGACAAACAACGCCATTCAAAATATGATGTTTGATGGATGCTTCAAATCTCTATCTTCTTTGAATCTGCAAAAAAAAAAAAAAAAAAAAAAAAAAAAAA
>OOFE01018786.1:57332-68660 GCA_900323365.1 Monocentris japonica | reverse complement strand
AATGAACTCTGCCCTGTATCAGAGAATTCTAAAGGAGAATGTCAAGTCATCTGTCCGTCAGCTGAAGCTGAAGTGGAGTTGGGTCATGCAGCAAGACAATGATCCAAAACAAACAAGAAAGTCTACATCAGAGTGGCTGAAAACAAACAAATTTAAGGTTTGGAATGGCCTAGTCAAAGTCCAGACCTAAACCCAATTGAGATGCAGTAGCAGGACCTGAAACGAGCAGTTCATGCTCAAAAACCCACAAATGTTGCGGAATTAAAGCAATTCTGCATGGAAGAGTGGGCTAAAATTCCTCCACAGTGGTGTGAAAGACTGACCATGAACTACAGGAAGCGTTAGGTTGTGGTTATTGCAGCTAAAGGTGGTGCAACCAGTTACTGAGTGGAAGGGGGCAATAACTTTTTCACACAGGGGCAATGGGTTCATGAAATAAATACAAAAAAATTGCTTGTGTTGTTCACTCAGGTTCCTTTTATCTATTTTTAGATTTTGAGTGAATATCTGAAAACATTTAGTGTCAAAAATATGCAATAATAGAGGAAATCAGGAAGGGGGCAAAGACGGCACTGTATATATATAGTGCACTGAGGTATATTTTGATAGAGGATCTGGGCATTAAGCCAAATGTAAGTGCCCTAAAAGTCTGACTAAATTGTCATGTTTTGAGTATATTTTACAGAATTGTATGTTGTATGTTCAAATGCCCTATCAGCACTGTGATTTTATTTTATTTTATTTTATTGTGTTTTTCTTTTAAATGTCTTTGTTTAATTTGTTCTTCTTTTTAATCTCTCATGTAAAGCACTTTGAATTGCCTCCGTGTATGAAAGGTGCTGTACAAATAAACTTGACTTGACTTGACTAATACTATACAATATTTGTTAATGTAGGACCGATACAGTATTTAGCTCTATGGAAACCAAGGGCAGTATCAAAAGAGTCCGCGTATGAATTATAGATGAGAGTTTCAGAATTGTTGAACATAGTCTCAACATCAAAATGCCCAGCTGTGTAAGTCTTAAGTAGATTTTCCCTTTAAGTCAGTCTCGTCTTGGACTTGATGTGGCCCAAGAAAATCCTATCGGTGTCAAAAAATACAATAAAACTGTGGTACAGCATAATATCCATAAACCTTGATAATATAGTGTTTGCCATTATGTGACCAGAATTCATAAAAATGGTTCAGCTTGGCACTATGGTGTTAGCATGCATGGCCTTACTTACTAACTCCTACAAAATATCAGCCAGTTGTTAAAGTAAATCTGGATAAACTGGATTCATGAGGTGGACTGAAGATAAATTTGAGGATGGATGAATATGATACCTTATAGAATATATATCTACTCACATTTTTTTTATGCAGCATCTGACCAACAGCTACCAGCTAGAATCTACAAACAGATCCATATGTCACAGAGATTGTCCCAGTTAAGGAGGAGAAGGGGAGGAAAACTGCGTAAGAGGCCAAAACATTGAGAGGGATGCGAGGCGTAGACAAATCAAGAGGTGGAGATAAGAGACCTCGTCTGACAACTATCAATAGTCTGCACAAACCCACTAAGAAATACAAAAACACAAGTGAGTTTGTGTTTTCTTTCTGTGTCCTCTCTAACAGGTGAATGAGTGCAGTCAACATGTTGTTCATAATGAGTTGCTCATGTAACCCTACTGTCATGTGTGCACAGCTCCCTACATGGGTAGGTATGAAGGAACTGGCCTGTGACAGAGGGCTCTGTCAGTTGCCGTGGGCAGCACAAATATGTTCAACCCTACACCTCATGTCACATAACACTTTGCCAGGTACACTAAGTCCAGGGGTGCACACTCGGGCCACAGCGAAGGTTTGTCCAGTCATACACTCGCACACAGACACTCACACACAAGCTCTATGGTGAAGAAGCACACACACGTTAACTTTTGAGTTTTGTACTTTATTACTTATTAATTACTTACTTATTTCCTATGTATATCTCACTGCAGAGAAGTGATGGGATCCTGTTTGGCAACTTGCTACTTCTGGTTCCAAGGATCCAAGCAGAGGCTATGCAACATGGGCTGGCTTTGTAGTGCCTGACCCATAGTGCGCATGCGCACAAATGCCATAGGATGGGCAATACTATTATTTAATAGTGTATATGGAGAGTAAATGGTTGAAATGTGTAGCCTTGGTATTGTTTGTTTCTGTTATTAACTGCATTATGTAGATGCCTAATTATTTTCAGATTTCTTCTGGTCAAATGCATAAATTATTATAAAGTATATTGTTTGAGTAATAATAATTGCATTTGGTTTGTTCCGATGGGAGGGGTCATGGGTATAAGGTAAGCTCAGGGCCAGGTGAGAGGAGAGTGCGGTATGGCTGCGTAGGTAGCAGCATCCCCAGAACTGGTGTACAGCCCGTGAGTAGTGAACCTATAGATTGGGTTTTTCTTTTGGTTTATGGTTTTGTCAAGTTTTTGTAAATACTTAATTCTTCTTAATTCTCACATTTTTGTAAATATATCTTCTTGCATGGACGTTCTGTTGTGGCGCAGCCAATTATTTTTCAAAAACGACTCAACAACACCAACACAGTCATCTCTACCTAACACGGTCACTAGCAGTGCCAGCACCCAGGAAATGGAGAGCTGAATGCAGATCATGGAGGCCTCTTAGAGCTCTGTGACAAGGAGGGGACTCTTTGAAGATCAAATGCATGGGAGGGGGCACCAGGTCCATGCCGGTCAAGCGTAATTAAAAACTCTATGAGCCTGAGACGCTCTAAAGAGATAATGAGAAAGGGCTTTCTCTAATCCTGCCTCATTATGTTTGGATTAAGGTTGGATTTTAATAAACAAGAAGTGAGAGCTAGGGTTCCCTCGACTCAGCAGATCTTTCCAGAGGTGCAGTTAACAGCACTATGGCTGTTATTGAGACGTTTCTCAGGCTGTAAGGTAAATAGCCCTTAATCACGGTTACAGTCTCAAAGGACAATGCCCAAACTGTGAAAACAATAAATAGTGGTACACGACACCCCCCAACTTGCACCCTTACAGAGGACAAGGAAAAACTCCCACAAAACCTTATACAAAATGGAAGAAAACTTGGGAGGGGCGACTCAGAGAGGGAACCCCCTACCAGCGCAATAGATGCCGAGTTTATGCTACTTTATGTCGTAACCATATGCCATCTTTAATTTGCCACATTCAGAGATCCATGTTAGTGTGAACAGGATATTTTATCAAATTCTTAGGAGAGTAAGTAGTATGAATTCAATGCATTTGTATAATATGAGCGATACAAGTTCTAAGAAGATTATGAATCAAATGAATCCTAAACAAAATTTAAGTGCCATGCAACCTGTAGTGCCTGCACTTGTTTTCTGTTGACCAAAGCTCAGGGAATAAACAGTGTATAGCGTCATTGCCCTCTACTGGAGGAGGAGATCAATGCACTATACATTTCTTAGCTTTAATATACAGTATGTATATTCTACATCAGGGGTCCTTGAACTTTTCAGATTCTGAATTTGGAAAAAATATTGGTTCACATCCCCATCACAAGCCCCTACCCTAACACACACAGACGCACACACCAACGCAAATACAAAGTTCATACAATGAAAATGAAAGGTTAAGAGGTGCAAAAAGGATACATAAAGCAGAGGAATATTATTTGTTGTGATTTGTAATGTGTTGTAATTCTACAACAAATTAAGCAATATTTAAACGTTTTTTTAACTTTTAAGCTGCGCCTCTCTTACCCTATGTATAGTATGAGCTCTTCTGTATACAGCACTCTCACTATGCAACAGCTCATTTATCTTTACACACCTAAAAGCAAAGACAATAAAAAGAAGAAGAGGAAAGCAATGATAAAAGGCCAAATAGACAACTAATGCGGGCCTCACCATGCTGACTGCAATGGAGTAGACAATCAGGTTTCCAATCTGGTAGAACCAGGCTCTTTCCATAGAGGCACCAAATACTGCCGGCAAAGCCTTCAGGAAAACAACAAAAGATTGCCTTCCAAGGACTCTATGCTGTCGCACCGTCTCTGTGTGGTGTATGTGTCTCTATATTGATTCTGTCATCCACTGTCTTGTGAGCCAGTCATCATTCTCTCAGTCCATATTGGTCTCTCAATGGCACAAGCTCTTTATTTCTCAGTCCACTATGACAGCTCTATCTCTGAGTTTAAACCTCTCTCTGTCATTGTTTGTCTGTCTTTCTTTCTCTCTGCCTCTCTCTCTCACACACACACACACACACACACAACAGTTACACATAAGAAATAGATTCAGCCTCTATTGTTCATTTCGAAAGTTCAGCCTGAAGCCAATCACTACCACCATGTTCTTGCAGCAATTGTACTGTAGCTTCCTCCTGCAACATTTGTGGCATTTTAGGGATGCGAGCCAAGAGCCTGTAGTTAGCTCTGCCAATCATAAGTGATGTAAAACTAGTGTCATACCTTTAATCAGCTCCGCCGATCAGAGGTAATGTATTAGCATGAGTCAATACCAGCTCAGTTGGCTTGGTCCAAAATAGCAGATCGCCAGTGAAAACTATTGAATTATGGTATACTATACTGGTATACAATTTTGAACCATTAGATTATTCAACAGAGGCAATAAAATGTTATATCCTAAATAGCATCAAGTCTACACATGATAGCGAAATTACAAAAAATACAACCAAGGTGATTTATATGGAGGACAGAATCACCCCTAGTTAGAAATGAATGAATAAGTAAATAAATCTGTCAATAAATAAATGAAAAAAACGTAACATAATTCAACATAATTCAATAAATAAGTGAGTCAAATGATGCATAATCAAGAAAAAAATAAATAATGTTTCTTTATTCATTTATTTCAGTATTTCTTTCTGCATTTTCTGCTCCATAATATACTATGAAGATGTTGTTGTTGTCAGTGGGCGTGGTGTCCAACAATGCAAAGGGCATCCAACCGCACTTTCTTTGTATGGACTGAGGTGCAGATGTGTCGAAACCACTTCCAAATTCCCAAGAACTAGGAGGCTGACCTCTGTGTCAGCAACAGCTAGCAGCAGACTGAACTTATTGATTATTGTCTATACACGGAACAGCAGGTAATCAGGGAAAGCGTTGTTGTCCTCTGCCAAATCTATAAAAGTTTTGGATAACAACGCTAATCATCACAGCGATTGGGCGGTCAGTCTTCTTGGCAGTGGCCAACTTATGGCCTAATAGTGAAGTTATGTCGATGGTGTAGTGGGAGTTGATTTGAAGTTTGTTGCAGACAAAGTTGTCAGCCAAGTAAGGCAAATCCAACTGAGCAATGCACTAATCATGATCAACCAGTATTGTGTACAACACCACCAACGTGTGTTTGATTTGGTTTGACACAGCCTCATCATAGTAGGGAGAAATACAGAAATAAATAAATAGGGGAATAAATAAATATAGAAAAAAACCTTACTAATTTATAACAGTTCATTCATTTATATATTTATTTCTGGATGGATATGCATTTTATATGTTTATTTTACATTGATTTATTTTTGTATTTTTTAATAGTTTTATTTATTTATTCATGTGTTTCTAATTATGGCCAAATGTGTCCTCCATAGCTAAACTCACACTCACATTTCTGTGGTTTTACTGGCATTAGCTTTGGTGTGTATTGGGTCTAGCCACTACCGTAACATTCTCCCACTTTGTCTGGATTTGGCATCCTAAAACCTCCTCCTGTCCCTCAGGCTGACACTCACAGACACACGCACCTTCTCTTTTTCCCTAATTTCTACACCACTTTACCACTTTCCCGGATTCATTGCGGGAAGTCAGAAAAATTGATATAAAAATTGATAAAAAAAATTGATAGTCACAGTATAATAAAAGTATGGCTTTGGAACAAGAAGGCTCAGTCACATGGTCCTGTGGAGAAGAGAAAAACAGATTAGAACATTTACCCACATGTATATGTATATGTATCTTGTATAATCTCTCAAGCTGTATTATTTCCCTCCCCATGAGAGCTACAGTATAGACCCTGTCTGCTTCCTTAAAGAAATTCAATAATGGACATGCAGGAAACACTAATTGGGTTTTATGTCGATTTAGGTGATTCTGAGTCCTGTTCTTCAGCATAGTGTCCTTGAATTCAGAGAGCACAGGTCTTGTATCCTAGATACATAAATGGTTTTGTAATAAGATGACCAAGATGTTTTGATTGATAGTTAGCATTAGGACTACACAGCTAAATCTAATGGGTGTGCTGTGGTCTGATGGGGTGTGATAGGGTGGCTTATAGGATGTTTGCATCCTTTTTTGATGCTCACCATACAATGCGGCAAAACAGGGAGACTTAAACATCACCAATCTAGAAAATGATGTTATTAAAATTGCATTAAAAAAGAGTAAAACTTGCAAACACATATAAATAGTAGCTAGATTGCAAAATGAGAGAGGTCCTTCAAAGATGAAAAAACACTCAGTTGATATGACCATAATGGTCAATTTATGACCTGTTCCATCCCATTATGTGGTTGTTGTATTGATTTTCAGTTCAAATTTAACCAAGGTAGAAGCTGCGAGGTTTTTGTTGACAGGTTATTTAGTGCCTCTTTGATTCAGAGAGTGGAATCAAGTCTCCGCTCTTGTCTTAACATGAGAAGGCCCACAAGATTTGAAAAATAGAAAAGGTTTTTCTTCTCTTTATGAGTGAATTCAATTTCACTATTTTTCATGAATTCATGCATGAGGGAAAAAGAGCAATAGTAACAATGTATACATCCAACAATATGCTATCATCAGTTAAGGAACCTGAAATATACATGCATAAATATACATGTGAACACACACACACACACAATCAAGAGTTGAAGACCTGCCGATCATCAGGCGTGTCAGGAAGTTACAGCCTAACCTCAGTTAAGCCATTATCAGGACAACCTGAAAGCCATTACCAGGAATGATGGAATGGATTCCCATGGGGACAATAGATGGACAGTTACATAGATAGCAGGTGATGAGGTGGACTATGGAACATGGAGAAGAGTTATAGCAGTCATTCCTCTTACTCAATCACTCTGGTGGGCTTCACTTTGAAACCTAAAAATGAATGGCAGAGTTGTCATTTTGATCATGGTTGGCTGGGCTAAAAACATTTAACTGTGGCCTGGAGAGAGCTCAGTGGGAATAGAATATAAGGACATTTTTAAGATGAAAGCACCCTGCACCATGAAGCTGAAACTGGCAAGTTCAAGTGTACAAATATGTGTGAAGTCTTGCATTCATCAATTCAAATGTTTTGGAAACGTTAAAAACATTGGGCTCAATGATTATTCTTGTTCTTGTTGTCGTTCTGAGAGCAGTGGTGATTATTTTGGCCATTAATTTTGATGCTTTTGAAAGATATCACCATGGTGGTTAATCCTTTCTTTTATAACTGTTTTGATATTCTTTTCCAATATATGTTTATGCATATTCAACATTTGATCTGTTTGTCGTTCTGAGTTTAAGAAAATAAAAGTTGGTGACAAAAAGAACAATAGCCTACAGCATATAAATAAATTATTTAAAGGCACATTTACAAGGACAACAAAGTGATAAAGTGTAACACACAACTTCCCTGACCTTCACTGTTCAGCATTTTACATGTATTGTTACAGTATTACAATAGTTGTGTTAATAGCTTGAACGGCAGCCTGGAGGCAGAATAGCTCTTCAACTTGTTCCATATTTCACACCCCATCCCTTGTCCCCTGAAGTATCACAGACCAGGCAACTCAAATCAACTGATGCAGTATTCTGGCCATAGGTACACATGACTGACATTAACATCAGTCCAACAATTCAATTACAGTCAACGTAGGTTTATAGTGTCCTCACGTCTCAGTCATGTGATGTGTTAATGTATCGTATTTAAAAGGTATGAGGAAACCAAAAGTAATGAGGGCACTTCTAAAGAGTAAACTGTTAACAGCTGCCAACAAATATCACAGACAGAGGTCTCCAGATGGGTACTCTAATACCTATTTAAATGTACTGTAGCTTACGTGATATCAGTAGGTAATCCATTTGAAATGCTTGGAAGACGCTGAACTAACAAGCCATCTGGATCTCAAGCTTCTTTTTTGTGCTGCAAACTGAAAAGGAGAGTGCAATACTCAAGACTCTGCAGCCTGTGCGGAAACAAGGCATTGTAATGGTTTGTAGCTTTAGCAATCTGTAACATATTTCTCATTGGCAACATTGCGTCAGCAGGATTTAAAATGTTTCCGTTAAACCCGAGGACTGGTTTCTTGTGTGACCTAAATATGAGACAACGTTCAGCCCTGATTTGCTGACAGAATATTGTAATACAAGGTAAGTTACATTTGAACTGCCCACACAGCAACCACTGCTCTTTGGTTTTCCATCAGCTGCACAGTGATAACAGCATGTTGGCATTTATACACCACTAAAGCTGATTAATCTCAAGCCTGACAGTAAATATGCTAGCATTTGAGTCATGCACACAGAGGGGGAAAAAACTTGGGCCATGAAAACATTACTAAATGGCTCAAATATATTTTTGAATGATTTCGCTATACCCAAAGCACTTGCAAATGGCCACTCGCTGTCAGAGCAGAGGAAAAAGCAGCTGAGGACAGGTATCTGGTATATTTCATTAGACATGGAGCCTTAGCAGAGCTGACTACACTGTAAGTTTGTCACAGAGGATTGATGACTGCTTTCTATAAAGGTAAATAAATAAATAATACCAGTAATCCCAGAGATGTGACGGCCATAATGTGTGTTGCAATAAAAAAGCTGTGGTCTGAGGCTTCTGATAGAAGTTTCATTCACCATGGAATATGTCTCATTTATTTATTTATTTCATCGTGCCATTTCTTTACGCACTGCTGCAAACTTGTTGCTGAAAGATTGGATTCTCTTTTACCACAACGGCATGTGTGTTATCAGGTCTGGTCCACCCATTAACGCATCCTCTGCTTTCAAATCAAATCACATTTATTTATATAGCCCTTAATCACCGTTACAGTCTCTAAAGGCTTCACAGTGCCCAACATGTGAAACAATAATTGGTTAGTACACAACATCCCCCAGCCTTGGACCCTCAACAGAGGACGAGGAAAAACTCCCAAAAAAAAACCTTGGAAGAAACCTCGGGAGGGACTACTCACAGAGGGATCCCCCTACCAGGACGGTTGGGCGTTCAATAGATGCCAAGTTTGGGCAATCTTCAGACCTAAAGAGCTGACTGTAAATGTTGTCGAGAGAAATGACTGAAGCAAACTGAATCTACAAACCCAAACAATGTCCCCTCACAGGCTCCTCAAATATCCTTTTGCTAACATCTTGAAACAAGTGAAACAGAAACTACATAAACTAGGGTAACTGTAGGTTTTTTCCTTTAATGATTGCTTAAATGTACACATTTTGTATATTCCATTGTATAACCATTGTAGTTTGAATATAGAGTGCATATGTAACTGGTAGCACATTTTATTTTTATGCTCATTTATTATTTACGAGTAGGATACTTACACTGCCTGTCAAAAGTTTGGGGACACCTAGCTGGACACCTCCTGCTTGAGTGGATAAACATGTTTTCTTTGTCAGTTTGCAATAACGTAACATATTAAAGACTAACTAGGTTTATTTTGTGATATGTGAGATATTTTGACATATGTAAATATTTGTGACGACTGACAAAAGTACTACCTTGGGAATAATGATATATCCCACCCATTTTATACTGATGTCAGCACTCATCAGTGTCTACCTTTCAGGTGTTTGAACCACCTTTGGGGCAAAATATATTCAACATGTGCTTTTAACAATAGTTTGGAAAAAGAGAACTGTCAAATCATTATCTAGGCAAAACCTACTCTTCATACCAATTATTTCTTCTTACTTTATTGAAAAGTAACAGAGAAAATCAACATTACATTAAATAGAAGTTGGTACCCAATCTATATCAAAAACAAACAATCTATATCTTGACATGCCCATAATATCTCTGTCAAGAACAGCAGCTCTCTCTCTCTTTTCCTGACTCTAATCACGTTGAAATGTTCCTCGATTAGCATTAATCAATAAGATAGCTGCTAAATAACTGTCCAGCTGACTTGAGCTGTCTTGAACTTTAAATCAGAAAACATTCTCAGGCAAGTAAAGGTGTGTGCGGTGTCATAACATTTTATTTATATGATGCTCAAGTTAAAATTGCCATTGGGGTGGCCCATCTTCGCCTTCCATGATTAGAATATGCTGTGTTGAGAAACATGATACACCAAAACTTAATGGGCAAGCAGGAAATACTTTTGGATTTTCTCATATTTTATTAACTTCAATGAACAACTTAATTCATGAGTAATTTAAAAAAAAAAGCTTATAAAAGAAATTATTATGGTTTTTACTGGTATAAGGGCTGGTACCTCTATAATTGCAGAGCTTTTCAAAGTGTTGATTTAAGATTTATTAATAGAGTTCTTGAGTGTGAAATTGTCCTCTCAATTATGCCATCCAGAGGAGGCCGAAGCCTTGTTGTGTTAATTACAGCTGAAATAAGTATGGCCAAAAGCCTCACTGACTGATAATACTGATACCAGAAACACTCTGATTTTCAAGTGGAAGACCTAATAGCATTTCATAAAAAATCTAACCAAGACAATTCATTGAAACAAAATATCTAGAGGCTGTAGTGAATTACAATTAAAATTCAATTACATCCAAGTTAAGGACAAAATAGTATTAAGATGTATTATCAAGTGCATGTTCTCATAAAGTGACTACATTTTTTTGTCAGGTGGAACAGTGGAGCCTTTAGAATATGATCTTTTTCCCTACCTGTTCTCACCCATTCTCAGGTACACCACGTTTTTTCTCAAATTGTTTTGACCTTTAAATATGTCAAAACCAATAAATTCCTACGTTGGACTGCTTCCAAATCCTTAAGGTTTTAGCCTCAATAAATTGACCAGGAATTTTGGAGGAAACGTTTGGCCCTTTAAAGACCATTTATGGTGACCATTTATGGTATACTGTTCTTTAGGTTCTTCACCTTTATCTTTGTGAATGAAACTACAGTGTCTCTTTACATGTTCCAGTTCTTGATGTTTCACATAGCTTCTATTATGCCAACTATGACACCTCCAGGAGGTTCAATAGCAGGTACCCTTCCCTAACCCAACATCAACATCTCAAGAATTTCCCACCAGGGTTCAATAAAGTATCTATCTATCTATCTATCTATCTATCTATCTATCTATCTATCTACAGAACATCACAAATTATCCCTGAAATTCAAATTCAAATCAAATACCAGACTAAATATATAATAATATT